>PNEQ01003779.1:0-17273 GCA_003012365.1 Medauroidea extradentata
CACACAGTCTCATGCTCGCGCGCGCTAGTGTGTGTGGATGAGTCACGTCGGCCAGCCAGCTGTATCGGCGCGTGGTAAGATTTATTGCCGTACATCGTCGAAAGGTTTTAAAATTTCTCCGAAAATACCACAAAAATTCGGCCTTGGACTAGCGAGAGTTTAACGCAGTATAAAGTTAAGAAAATTATGTAGGTCTACCATTTTTGTATTTAAATTTTTTATATAGGTACTATATTTTTTATATACTACTGTAATTCCTAATAGCGGACACTTCTCAATACCGGACATTTTTTTATGCACCAGAGGTGTCCGGTATTGGGAAGTTTCACTGTAATGGTATACACTAGACCCTTGATTTTACGAATACTGACCGTTCCATTTATGGCGTTCGTAAAATCGCTACCTTCGTAAAATCAATTGAGACCAATTTCGCCCCCCACCCCCCTTACCAAATTTAAAATTCCATTTTTTTCCGCAAAGTGTAGCCAATGGATACGCGATTTTCGTAGCATTTTGCGGGAAAGTAAGACAAGTTATGATTAAAATATACATTAATATCGCACGATGGAAGTCTTCTGATTAAAAGGGTACCCCTGAACGGTGAAAATGACCGACCCATGTCCTGAAAAAGAAAAAAATGAGACAGAGAGAGAAAACACAGTGTGTCGTCTCGTGAATACATAGTCGACATCCGTATAGTTACACACGAAAAATGGAAAATAATAACTGAAGTTTAAATTTATATCAATAGACAGACGTCTTCCGATTAAAATCATACCTACTGTGCCATGTGGTCCAACCTTCCAGGCTGGATGCCATATTGTGGACTTTTTGGACCGCACAGTTTGAAGCCTCCTGCCAGCGCCAGCCCATTCATGCTCCGCACTGCGTGCGCACCTTTCCCTCCCCTCCTCCGCCGCTTCCTTCGTACCGGCCCATGGCCAGGCGACCAGTTGTGTTTGTAGTTTGGGCCGAACAGTACCTGCCTGCTCCTTCGGTATGTTACCGACCATGGTAAGGAGATTACTTCTCGATCTTTTCATTCCTTTTTCCATCCTGCCCGATTCAACTTCTACGCTTTTCTCTTGCTCAGTGACTGTAACGATTGTTGCGTTAGAATGTATTGTATCTATTGTATATAATATACAGCAGTGTTGATTTCAACTGTTGTTACTTTCTGACCTTTGGGTCACGCAGCCGATAATCCTGCCTTCCCCTTGCCCTCGATACTCTCAGAGTGTTCTCTAGAGACTCTAGTATGTTATGGTTTAGTGTGAGGTTGGGGCAATGAGTCCCCTAGTGTCACACTACGAACAGTTAATATGACCAATTAGTGTCACAAAAAAAAATAGAACACCAAGCACGGATGTCTTCTCGCGATCGTCTAGACTTGACGTTCATAGCATTTTGTGGAAAAATAAACCTAAAGAGTTTTACAGGACTCTTAGAAAAAAATTTGTGACGCACGCAACATTTAATTAATTAATTTTTTCTTTTCCGTTTTGCCTTTTGTGCTGTACTGTGTTCGGTACTTGTGCCCTTTTAACGATGGCACATCCATATATTCTGTGTGTGTGGCAAGAGTCGAGTTAATGCAAAAACAGCGCTGTCAACGAGTCCAAACTTAGTCATGCCGTTTTTACCAGTTGCCCAGTCGTGTTTACATTCCAGACGCTAGCCTGGCTGATGCGTAGTGCTGATAACGCGTCCACCCTTTTTTTGTCATGCCTTTACTTCACTTGCAGTCGTGCAGTCTCTCTCACACATACACATGCAGACAAAGGTAAACGTGCGTCAATCACCTGCATCAGGGATAAATTCTATGAAGCCGATGATCTGACCACAATGTCGGCACCAGAAATCTTACAGCCTGGAGGAGACTGCAACACAAGAATGTACTTACTTCACCAAGAAAATTGAATAAACTATTAAAAACTGCCAAAACTCGATAAATAGCATTCAAGACATGTGATTATCTGTAATTTTCAGTGGTTGGGTGCAGGTAGAGGCAGGGTACGAAAAATTATGTTGTGCACACTGAAATAGGTGAGGATATTGGTTGACAGTTTCTGGGAAACGTGTTGTAAATTGTTTCCCACGCCGAGTTTTGGAAAGGTATATAGGGAAGGAGGGGGTGTCATCTGCCCGTCGTGAGACAAGCACGTAAATCTAGCTGTCAACCTTTTTATCTACGAAGAATAGGCTTTCGCTTTATTATAAAGAAATGAGTGGTATACAAACTGTAACGTAGTAGTGTTGGCAGGCTGAACGTTAACATTTTGCAACAACTTTTAACTTTTTTTTTTTGTGATTTTTTGACGGTTCCCGAGAGTATATTCGTAAAATTGCTACGGTACCTTCATAAAATCCAGGGTTCATAAAATCGAGGGTCTAGTGTAGTTTGTATTACCCGTTTTCATGTACTTAGTCCTACTCCTTTAATGTAACTACAGGTTCTCTGTGACTCGGCAACATTCACTAGCAATGGCATGTATCCAACAGAACCCTTCAGTTTGTCGTACACACTCATTGCAAAACAACATTTAAATTCATAATACTGTAAAAGGATTTCAATGATGTTAAATTTTAGCTGTCAAGCTAGTCATAATTCACATGCTATCATAGCCCTAAAATATAAATACTTTGCTCAAATAAAAGTTGTTGCGAATTATTAATTTAAGATGGCAACAGTACTTCAACTCATAATACAACCAGAAAAAATTATAAAGTTAATTATATGCATGCCTTGTTCACTCTACCGCATACATTCAGCTGTACTCAAGTGAAAAATAACAGCGGAGAGTTCACCTTTACTTCGCAAACATGACACGGGTATCGATCACAGACATGAAGACTTCACACCAAAGTGGTCAGACAGACAATTTAAGCAAATTTCTCTCAATCCAATACAATTTTTGCACAGAAATGATTTTAAGTCGGATAAGCAGGTTACATGTGAACTAAATTGGTTGAAACAAACATCTTGTGAATCATAACTTGTGCTGAACTTACACCACTGTCATTAGCATTCTTAAATGTCCTCCCCCAGCAACTTTTTATAAAACAATTTGTGCTGAACGGTTTTTGAACTAACCTGAAAATAACAATAAAATCAAATTGCATTCAAATTCTAATGAATATTTTACGGACGATACAGGACTGCCTGTTTTACAAATAGCAACATCACATATTACACAAACATTAAACAGCTAGAAAGAAATTCTAAACTCTGAATGCTACATTAAAAATTTTTTTTTATAATTTGTTGCCCAAGCAAATAATTTATTGGTTATGTAAGCACATGTTCAGTAGTTACATGAAAAAGCTAACAGTTACATTTTTAAAAATTATGTATCATATTTATATATAAATTTGATATATTAACAGTGTTGATCTTTTAAAATGTGGATAATTTTTGTATTGATTTTTCATAAAACTTTTATTGAGAAATTTTAATGATCAAATGTTTAAGCTTTGCAGACGATACCCTGGAGCATCAAGCAAAAATTAATACTGATTACAGCTGATAGAGATTGTTGATGTTTGAACAAAGTTTTCAGTTTAGATAGATTGTGTCTGACCAAACAGGAGCAAAACGTACAAGAGCTGAGGGGTGTTATACAGAACATTATTGAATATTTTTGATGTACCTATTTTCATTACATGATATGACTAATAATGTACTTTAAATACATGTGTACAATAGTACTCAGACTGTTCTCTCAGGTCTTGTACATTCTACCCTTGCATCAGAGTGAACTGGCACGACACCATCAACCCTCAGAAGTGCAGCAGTAGCTGCCAGCGCATGCTGAAGTACTGTCAACCTCAATGCCACTGGCTCCATACCATTATCAGGCGTGGTCGTACGCAACTTCTGCAATACGGATAGTAATGCATGGCCTACTGCCTCAATAACCTCTCTATCCAGACCGTCAAATGATTCCACAAGAGACTCACATATATTTAACACTACTCTGTTGCACTGTTCTGTAGAAGTAAACAATGCTGTGTTCAATTTTTTGTGCCATTCCAACAGTGCAGAGCGACCAACAATGCACCCTAGGGCCAGCTGCAGTGGCTGCAGCTTGAACCTGCCCAGCAGGCCAGCCAACAGCAAAGATTCAAACTGACCACCCCCTCCAAGTATACAGCAAGTGTCTACCAGAGATAGAACCTTCAAGGCATCGCAGCTGACCCTAGCGTATTCCAATCCTAGACCCCGTGTTGGCGCTTGCAGCAACAGTTGTGAAACACCTGGAAGATCTAGCCACGTACACTCTCTTGAGCTCAACACTTCCTTCCGGACGTGCAGAATTCTGTCCTGCTTCTTCTCTAACAAAGTGTACACAAAGTCCACTTCCTCTTGCAAAACACCTTGGACGATACACACTTGGTTCTTCCTCAGCAAGTAAATTGAAAGATCTGGTAGTATGGCAGGAGTGATAATCAACGTACCAGCAACATCAGTTCTTTCTCTTTCAGATCTCAACTCTCCGACCAGCATGTCTATTTCGCACTGTATGTCTAGACTGTCAAATGATCCACTGCTGGCATTAGAGTCATCGAAACAGAGTATTCTAACATTGTACAACCCAGGACCCAGGAAGTTTAGGGCTTCTCGTGTGAGACAAAATCCTTTCCGAACACGAGAGCTGGACACAGAGCCCATGCCTAAGCACTCATGAAGACAGAGTAGGTCAAATTTATGCACTGCAAGTCGTATGTTCGGCACAGCAGAAACCCACTCCGACAGTAGACTTGCCAATGACTGAGCAACACTCTCGGGTAAACGGCACTCTAGAAACGTGAAGAGGAGTTTGAGTACACTGTCTTGATTGTGGAGAGTAGCAGATGCTTCCCTGCTGGCACGAAGAGACACTTTCCCCAAAGTCTGCTGCAGCAGCACCAACTGCAGAGCGGTGTGACTCGGCCGGCCGAGGTCCAGACACCGACGCAGGAGAGCAGATACCTCAATGAGGAAGCTCTTCACTCCATCGCCACAGAGTTGGTACAGATCGCGGGCTGAGTTCAGCAAGATGCATGACACGGGGCAGGGGGATGTGTAGCAGGCACGCAGTATCTCTATACCAGTTCTTGTTACGGTAAATGGGCCACTTGGTTCACGTATCAGAGCTGCCCTGCCGTGTGGCCCGAAAGCAACCAATATGACATGCTCCATCTCCTGAACTACCGACAGCATTTGCTTAGTGTACCTGAGGAAAAAACACTTCAATTATAAAATCATTAAAAGTTACGGAAAAACATTTATCTAACAGGAGTATTACATTTTTATACATGTACAGCAGTTTCTTAATGTAATATGTACAGCAAAAACTTTCTTTACTGGTATGTGAAGGTGTGAGAAAAATTCTACAAAAATACCAAAAAATGTGTAAATATTTACCACGTAACAATCATTACAGAAAAAAACTGGCATAATATGTTGCTCAAGTAAAATTAATTAAATAAAAATTAAGCAAAAAAAATTCTTGGTTTCAGTTTTATTTAGTTTTAGTTATTGTAAAAATTTCATGTCAGACAAACTATAAAGTCAAAGAATTAATTATCTAACACTATTCCAAGATGATAAGTGTCGCAAAACCAGTTTAACGTTTCTTACAATCAAATTGAAAAAGTAGTATGGACCTCACATGCATGGTTCACTTGGCCTGAAGCACGATGCCTGATATTTTTGCTACAAACAGCACAGTATCTTCAGTATGTATACATTCCCTCCTTTGTTCAGACGACATCACATATTCTCCATGACTAGACAAGGCATACCAGTAGTATATGGTACTTTCAGATGGAAGCTGTTGCTATCTTTAATTAATTTTTGCTAAAATTTTTGGTTCAGATTAATTTTTTTTGTTAATTTCACAATGGCTTTACCGACGTTTTAAATTAAACAGTAACACACCCTATTCATTAACTTGGCAAATAAGATTGTTAAAAGAACATTATTTAAACACAACATGGCAATCACGCAAGCAAACTTAAAGAAGAATTTTGACAATGTAAATTGATGCAAAATCAGTAATTTTTAATTTTTTGGTTGCTTGATTATTTGGTTTTTTTAAATTATTATTTATAATAATTTAAGCAAAGTTAACTACACATAACTGTTCAATAGCCCAAAAACAATTTTATTACAATTTTATCTCACCATTTTTAACTTAGGCCATTTTGGGTAATAAGCCTGATTGTAAAATCAGCTGTTTAAACCATTTACAAAAACTCCTATTTCTCATTACAGATATTTAGATTCTGGTTACACCAACATTCAGATAGGCTTTCAGGTATTCAATTAAACTTTCTAATACACAAAAATTTTATTACAAGGACTTAAACTTTGGGTTTCAGAAATTTAACTACCAAGTCATTTTTAATCTCCCTTACCACAGAAAAGACTTTGAAACACAATATTTTCATTAATACCCTAGGTAATCATCTTTGGCCTCGCACATTTAAACCACCATTATTTTCACGCTGCAAGAGGAATACAATTTCAAAATCTGGAAATTTTCAAAATTTACCAAGTTCACAGGCACCAATATAAAATAAAAAGAGCTGGAAGAATTTTTTTTTGCACATATAACTGTGTAACCAATCCTCACAGAAAACAATTTGTGGTTCAAACTAGTTAAAAAGGTATAAACAATCAAATACCTTTAAAAATTACTTTAGGAATTATCAATTTTAACATCCTGTATTTTACAAAGGACTTTGAACGACAAAATTCAGTAATTATTTTTTAACAGGTACCACTTATATGTGAATATAACACCAGCCCATGCATAAAATCCATCATAATTACTATAAAATCTCTATGTATAAAAGAGAACACTGAAGGAATAACTGAATGACTGCCATATCAAACTGCAGCTCAAACTGGTGGACCTAGAAATATGACATTTTTGGGGGGGTTCCCTTTAGGTCATAGGCAAGCACTAAGAGGGGATTTTTTGAAATTCATCCCCTACGGGGGTGAAAAAAGGTGAAATGTGTTTTATATGATTTGTCTCTACATAGCTCAAACTCGATGGTCTATAGTCATTACATTTACTTCAATGGGTCAATCATAAAAAAGCAAATTAGACAATTTAAGGATTCTTTGAAATTCAAGGGGAAGAAAAGACCTGAAATGTGCTTTCCATTAATTATCTATATCTTTTGAACCCTTCAGGATAGAGTTGCTTTTTACTTTATGATGATGTGAATATCCAAAAAGCAGTTACCCTATTCGATTTTTCGAAATTTGACTCCAAAGAGTAAAAAAGAGAGAAATGTGTTTTTTATCATCTGTACAGTTCAAACCCAATGGGCTACCATTGTGATTTTTACTTCAATTAGATTATACAACACAAGACTTTGAGACGTTTCGAAAATCTTTAATTAATGGGATGCAATGATGTGGAACGTGTTTTTGATTATTCTTCATTAACTATCAAACCAGTGGAGATAAAGTGCTGTTTGCTTCAGAATGATGTTTACATAAAAACCAAAAATATACTTTATGGTATTTTCAATATTTGATTCCAAAGATGTAAAAAAGGTAATATATGTTTTCGATTCGTGATCAATATTTTGACAAAGATGAAATTTGTGATATTTACTAATTTAATTTGTTTTCGCTTACGATGCAGCCCGTTTAAGAAAAGTGTTTTTTTTTTTTCGTCCCGGTTTTATTCCCTTGACAGGATGGGCACTTTTGCTTTTACTTTTGAGTTGGTGAGAATTTTCAACAAATTCTCTGAATAGTTCTGTACAGGAAGCTTGTCTGTTTTCTCGAGAGTTCGAGCCGCGGGAGAAAACTTGGGTGTACGGATCTGTTCACAGGACAGCCAGATGGGATCACGGAGGATAGGGTGTGCACATTCCTGTGTTTTCCGGTGGCCTGTCGCGGCACGCATTCGTCATTGCATCCTGCGTCTTCACGCTTCCCGAGTTGTTTAGAAACGTAGTAAAAGATGAGCGCAGTATGTTTCCTTTGCGTTTTTTGTTTCTGTCTTCGCCATCCGCAGCCGAAGAGGATGGCAATTGTTGAGGCCAGCTGTTTGGTTTGGAGGCTAGCGACAGGAGAGAGGAGGTAGAGAGAAAAAGAGAGTCGTTAGGAGAGCAGGGAGCTTGTTGCTAGATGAAGTAAGAGTGCGCGTGTGTGGTTGTTGCATGATGAAGCTCGTGGACGGACGTCCCGGCTCGAGGAGCTGGATGCTTTCAGCAATTATGTAGCTAAGTACCATTACTTTTAGTTTTTTTCTTCTTCTTTCCTTTTGGTAAGATGTATTTTCCCAAAGAATAACTGGAGGAAAATGCCCCAGCAACACTTTTTTTTCTTAAGTTTACGTGAAATGTAGATCTTGAGAGCAGAATAGTGTGTGTTCCAGATGCGAGTGGGCAACAAGCAAAAAGTGTTTAGAGACAGTGTGCCATGACTTTGTGAGGTACAATTGCGCACTATCAATTAGGTAGTAAGCATTTTCTTCATTTAATTCTCAAGTAAGTACTCATTGGATATTTAATTATTATTTTTATCTAAAACTTTGCTTATGTACATGTTTGGAAATCCGCTTCATCGCATCTGTATTAGAAATTTATTGGTTAATGTTTAGTTATAGAGTCTGAAGGTACTCCCTCATACTTTTTTATATTGATATTAGTTTCTTTTGTTCCTCTCAACGTGTACTTTTCAAGATTGATTGTAACAGAGTTGTTACTATGATTTTCCTTCTAATTTGGTAATATTGATCATCTTTATTTTTTTTTTTTTTTTTTCCACAGATAGTAACTATTCAAATTTCTACGAAAGTTTTTTAAAAACAGTACTAAGTTAACAACATTATTTTCTTTCACATTATGGTGTTGTTGTGATTGATATTTTCGAGGCACAGATATTGGGATATATATATATTTTTTTGTCACGATCATAAAAATCAAGGTTAGGTTTTTATTTTTTTGTACGGATCCATATTTGATTTTAGTTGGGCCGAGAGCCTATTTATGGTAGAGCTTTTCTTGCTAAGATGCGGTCATCTTGTTTTCATGTAGAGTGATTCAGGCCTTGGCGCACACGTGCGCCCTGTTATAAATATATCAGTAGTTTAAACACTTGTCTGGAGTTTGTCGATAACGTTACAGTACATCTGCTTGTAAATCGTGCTGAGGCTAGGTTGTTATTCACAGCCACGTGCATTGTATTTGTACCAACACGTTCACTTGAATCGTCTAGATAACTGCAGTAACAACACGAGCTTTCATGACGTAATAGCCTACAATAGGAACAGCTGTGCGCGAGTGACGATAGTCTGCTGATTTCGTTCTCGTCTTCACATCTGTGTATGGTTGGGACACCTGGGATAGTTGACGTCATTGCCAGTTGACAGTACTGTCGCGCTGCGTGTTTGTTCACCACCGTTCGGGGAAGGTTAGGTGTGTTTTGAAGTTTTAACCTCCCGTATGGCATAACGTTTACGCGGTGTTCATAAACATCAGCAGGCTAGTTTTTATATTAGGACTGAGCTTCATAGTTGAGAGTCAGTGAAGTTCAGTTCGGGCAGTTCAATCGGTCAGTTCAGTCAGTTGGGTTAGTTGTCGGATTGTGGTTTAACGATGTAGGTTACGGAAGATATGGCCGCAAAGGCGGCCTAAAACTTAATCAGTCTGGTAGTCTAATAGTTAAATTAGGTAACTACATCAATGTCATAGCTCGCCTGTGGTTAAAATTTAATTAACTTTATTTCTTATTTTGTTTCGGTATAGAAAGTAAAATGTGAACTTGTGGTCTCGGGCAATAAAATGAGTCCAGTTTATAACGTCGCAGATTGTTTTTATCAAGACTAAAAGGGCTGAAGCCCTTTTCCATTTGTTTGATTTCGAGGCAAAGGACGTCCCACCTGGGAGAGGCTGGACACGCCAAAACATTAAGTATTGTTCCAAATTTCTAATTTACGTTGGTCTAACTTTATGTATTAACTGTTTTAAACCAGTCAAAAAGTACACTTTAACTTATACTTGCCTTTAATTGGCACTAACTGTTTCAAAGAAATCAATCCTTTTTATCTTGTTTTTATAAAAATCTTTAACTAATTTATTGTACCTGTTCTAATACAACTGATTACTATTTTTATTTTTAAATAAACAGAAAAAAACTAGATCTGTTCAAGTCTTTCCTTTCAGAATGAAAAGTGTCACCTTTTACTTGGTATTTTGTAACTTTATAACCTATTGAAGGTTTACAAAATTTAGTAGAGGCAGAAACCAGGTCCTGTTTAAGGACTTCATTAATTTAGATCCCCGGTTTTTTTGGTAAGCCTGCCTTTCGCAGAAGTAAGCGAGTGTTGTGTAAGCTCTACCACCCCCTTATCTTGTGTTTTAGGTCACGTAGCTGTGTTGGGCTATGACCTTTAGTCTGTAGTTGTGTTTTTAGGTTACGTTTACTTCCTTGAGGAAGTACAATGTAGCTTATCGCAGGTCTCTTGGTGGACGCCCCCAAATAGTTGTTTGATTAGTGTAATTTGTGTATAGTTTTAGTAGGGGCCTGCGATAGAAGGGAATTTGTTTTATTTAGGCAGGGGTGGTTAGATGTTTGTAGTTAGTGTTTGTTGTCAGAGTCGGTCGTGGTATGTTAATTGACGACGGCTCTGGCAATCTAAGATCATGGTGTAGATTAGTGTTTGTTTAGTAATTTTACTAGTACCACCCTGTCTCAGTATTCATTTAGGTGTAAAGTTTATTTAGGTATTCTGGAGGCGTGGTGTTGTGTATTGGCCGCGTCTGCAGGCTAGTGAACCAACCACCAAAGTTAGTTTATTTTGTTATGAGTAGGTTAAACCTGAAAGGTAAGTGACAGCAACTTACATGTACTCCTCAGGCATTTTAGTTTAAAGTTTATTAGTAGATAGACAGTAGGTAGTGGTAAATTGAGTTAATTGACCATTTCCATTCTCATTCTTTTCTTTATATTATATATATATATATATATATATATATATATATATATATATATATATATATATATATATATATATATATATATATATATATATATATATATAGAGAGAGAGAGAGAGAGAGAGAGAGAGAGAGAGAGAGAGAGAGTTAAACCTAATACAAACAATCTTTTTGTGATGTTATATAAGTGAGTTGGCCAGGTTAGGATATTTTGCAGACGATTAAATATTATGCATTTTACTGTAGTTAATTTTGACGTCGTAGTAAACCTACAGTAGTTTTGAAAGGGAATTTCCCTTCGTTCTTATTATTTATTTCATATAATTAACTTATTGGTAGTTTATATTAGTTCAGTGCCCCCTGTTCTGCTACCAGAACTTTAAAGAGAGTAATTTACTTTTAAGGTTGACTTGGTGCAGTTTAAAGTTTGTTTTCAGCTGGACTCACTATGGGAGCCAAAGTCCCAGTCGCCTCAATTGTAATTATTTGGGTGCTTTGAGTAGCTACACCCTCCCCCGCAATCATCATTATTTTTTTTAGTGTTTGTGACATTGTGACATGCTGTCAAGTGCGAGTTTTGTGCCAGCTCTCTGGAAACCTTTGTTTGCATTGGTTAGATGAAGATGAAGGAATGCTAGAGTGAGTGAGTGAGTGAGAGAGAGATTTATGGTCAGCACTTAATATCGAGGTCTTTAGGGCTGGTGAGGGGTGACAAGGTGATTATGGAACAGCGATGGAATGAAAGGACGGATGAAATGGGAGACCCCAGAGAAAACTAGCACATCAACTGTATCATGCAAAAAAATTGGGTGGTGGAAGGCAAAACTAGTTAGAGGGACAGAAAATGATACCCAAAAAATTTAATGAACAAATTAACATTTGTGAGTCATTTGGATTATTCTTTTTTTAAGCAGGGGGGAAAACGGAGTAGAGGGGCACAATGGGACAGACGAGAAACTTAAAAAAACCTATAAAACTTTGGTGAGTTGTGCATGCATCCACTAAATTTTAACTGGGGAAATAACTAACTTTTGGGAGGCGGGACAAAATGGGTTATAGGGACAGAATAGGGTGTCCGAAAAGATTTTAATCTAATGAAAGAATTAAAAAACTGGTTTCTACCAAAATAAATTATAGTTCGGGGGAGGTGGAAAGCAAAATGGGGTACAACAGCAAAACAGGATACTCAAAAAAATTTGTGGAACAATTTTACTTTTCAAAATGATTCTAAAACAGACATTAACGCCCTTAACATAATTTTGCTCCATTTCAAAACTTTTTTTTGTTCAGAAATACTATTGCATTAAATTGAAAACCCCGCAAACAAAGTTGCAGAACCAGCTAGTAAAGTAAGAACATAAAATAATCATGAACAACTTCTTTGACAAATAAAGAACATCTATACACACACTAACATCACGCCTCTTAAGCATCACGACAAAGAGTGGAGCCACTTGAGATGTTTTTACAAATTTCTATAATTTTAAAATATTTTCATAAAATAAATCATGATCTCAGGAGTACGTGCAGCAAAGTGGAGCTACTGTCATGGCATTTCTCGTCTATTAGTACCAACTCTGCAGCACATGTTGCAGAAAGGAATGTCTCCATCAATTATATGCTTTGAGCAGAGTCCCAACGCTAGTCAAAGCTGCACAACCACTTCTGACTCTGAAGTGACTTCGGTCTGGCACTGTATGTAGCACAATTATTAGTGATAATGATTTCTCATACTATTTGCTTACTTTATTTACGTATTTTGTTTCTTCATTGTTTTAAATACAGTAATTAGACAATGAAAACTACAGTAAGCTAGTGCTATGATAGGTTTTGTGTATTACGACTGAAGAGGAAACATGGCAGCCACAATATTTGGTTAAGTGAGAGTCAGAAAGACAGATAAATATTTCCCTTTTAATTAAAATGTGATTTTAGAGGGTTTGTTTATTATATTAACCATTGGATCTTTAAGTTAACATAGTAAGCAGCAATAAATTATTTAACTTCCTCAATGATTTTAGAATTCCGGTTATCTTATATACATCAGTCTCATGAGCTAACAATACTTTTCCTTTGGTGAAAAAATGGGGGTGTTATTAACATGTAAAAATAATACACAAAAACCAGCTTCAACACAAGCAGATATAATTTTAAAAAAGTATGCATTGTATACACACTGCATAATTTTCAGGTTCATGTTTATTAGGTATCCATGTTAATTCAAAACACAATCACTGTACTGACCTGCTATACTCTGCCATCACGTTCCAACGAGCCATCATGTAGCATGTAAGCAGGGTAGTAAGTCACGCTGCCATCACTGGCTGTGTATTGTAGAGCTGGGTTGGGAATTGTGTTCACGTAACTGCCCAGAGAGGTGTATCTGCACAAAGAGCCTCGCTATTCTTAACATCACCTTCCATACACATTTATCCAAAACAGTCTGTGAAGATGAAATATAGTAGAAGCCCAATATATCACGGAGCATTTACAGTTCTCCAGCCTAAATAAATAAAGGACTAGTAACGCAGTGTATACTGCGGAACTAACAATCTGGAACTGTCACTCCCAATTATACTGCTGTCATGGGCCTCTACTATACATCAATACTAATGTGAACAGTAACATCATCTGGAATCTTGATATAGGCTGTTTACGGATAAGTGTGCAACACTTTGTGGTAAACTTTAGACTATTCTGAAAACAGCAACATCTACCTACAAATCATACCACTGCAAAAGTGACTATACAATTAATTAAACTTGAGTCTATTTTATATTGGTCATGCATAACTTGAATATTCTCAATGTTCAATATTATCGTGGTAGCTAACACACCTCAAACAAACCAAATGATGCTTAGAGAATATTAACCTCTTCAGTCTACATTAATGTACAGTTTCAAGGGTTACAAAGAAGATAATATTTTGAACAGTTCTTTACTTAAGCTGACCCAGTGCTTATCAAACTGTGGAGTTGATTATTGGTGATTATGACAAACAATAAGATACAGTATGTAGTATAGTAGGATATGCAAGGTTTTCTATTTTCTGAAGACTCCTCCAAGTTATTTTTAAGATAATTACTGAGGTTGGATGAAGAGATGTTTATATACGTCACAATTATTGAATTAATGTGAAATAAGATTTGTAGTTCTGACAAATTAAAATGAATGCTTTACCGCGATGTAACGTTAATTTTAAAGTTTACAGTCAGTTTAAATACATACGTTCTATGGCTGTTTAGACAAGTCAAGAAGGCCATTCATTAGTTTCTTTTCCACCTATAAGGGTGCATGGGCAACACCTGTAGTCTAACATTCTGTTTCAATTATTTCAAGCAATGATTTAACCTACTAAATTTGTTTTTCACCCGCGTACAAGGCCAATAGAGTGCAAGGTTGACGAGGCACCTTTCTTTTTATTACGTGCCGCGTGTTCTTACAACAGTGAGTATTTTTGTTAAATTTAAGTGCCAAAGTTTTGCAAGGTGCTAGCGTTGGCAAAGAAGATGTAGAATTTTGAACTAATAATAAAAAATTTTCCTGAGAAAAACATTTTATTATTTTATTCACAATTTTGGGGAACTAACCTATTGAGTTGAGATTTCACACAAGAGTAGAAGCTGAACTGTTGCAAGCAGAAACATAGTAAGTAACCCATTCCTTTCAGAGGAAAATCTTAACGGTAGAGTACACCAAGCCTTTCCCTGTACAGTGCTACCTGTAAACATTTTTTTTTTGAAATGTACATATAATGGGCATCATGACAGAAAGGCATTTCAGCTGTATACAACATATGGTTGATAAGCCATCTGACGTGATACCATCACAGACTGAAGAGATTAAAAACATTCCTGGAGCAGTGGCCACCACATGAGAATGCCTATGGCTCAGTTGACTGCTACATGTGAATACCATATAACGTAACACAATCAGTCACGAAGGATTTATTAAAATAATTTTCAAACTAAGGTACTGCTACCAACATACTGTACCTGAGAAGTTTACTGCACATAGAAGCTACATAAACTACATGTGGAAGGAAGAGATGTATGAATAAAATAAGATCAGCCACACTATCGGCTTTCTGTATACTAAGAGTCTTCCTCTGAGAGGACATAAGACCTGCATTTACAACTTGGCAAGCGATTTTGAGTGATCAGCAATCTTCAGTGGTTATTTGCTGGCATTGCAAAGATACTCAAAATCATGGCTGTACAACATACGTGAATGCTGATTACACTTTCTCATGCTGTGCAGTAAAAACACATTTTCAAATTACGTTGCTTGGTTGTCACAGTGTGCATGGGAGATTTGAGCTAATTTAAAGCAAAAATAATGAAAAAACTTAAGAGTAAAGGACAACAGGCTGTACGTAACATATGCGGTAGTTCATGATGCTGAACATTAGTGTTGGTGACGTATGTTACCCTGAAAGGCCAGACATACCAACCCTATCACCCTACATTTATGGTCCCATCTAGGTATTCTCCAGTCATCCACAAAGCTGAATGAATGCTATCTACTATTGGAATTATGTGGCACCAGAAACCATGACATGGAACAAGTATTGTCAGCAACACTGCCA
The DNA here is from genome assembly GCA_003012365.1 of Medauroidea extradentata. Lineage (NCBI taxonomy): Eukaryota > Metazoa > Arthropoda > Insecta > Phasmatodea > Phasmatidae > Medauroidea > Medauroidea extradentata. Next base: position 15,542 of record PNEQ01003779.1, read on the forward strand.
TGCTTTGGAGGTGACCTGACCTAAAACGCTACTACTGTTAAGTTGGTTAACAAGACAAACAGATGCTGCTTACATTAAACAGATGCTCCTGCCTTGACACAATTGCACTATACAATGTTCTGTGAAACCAAGCAATGAAGTAAGCGCACACAAAATTAATGCAGCCATAAGAAACTACCACAGTATCAATAACAACTGGTAGGCACCTTAGCTGATTCTTTAGAAAAAAAATTCTACCCGATAGACAAGCCAGCATTACAGACACCCCTAGCACCACCTCCACAAGGCTTATAAGACTGCTACATCTGTTAGAACATCACCTGTTGCAGATATTAACTACCAGCAATGCCCTAGACATTTCACTTGGCGCAGAAAAAACACACAGCCTTGTAAACTGCTACTCATAACACCGGTGATGGTAGCCCACATAACATGAACATATAGAAACTTTTTTTGGATGGTGGATGTACATATATAGACACCACTTTTTAACTCACAATTTATTTTTTTTTTAATTTTTAATATGTTGCACAACAAATTTTATTACTCTGAGGGAGTCATCGTGTTCAAATGAAAAGCATATCTAAATGACATATTTGTGGAAAATGTATTAATTATTATAATTCTGTCGTTTTGGTACAGGCTGCAGCCTCTCTAAACCAGCCAGTGCAATCCAGCAACGACTGCAATTTTTCCATGATCAGACTAAAACAAATGCGCTAGCAACTAAATTTCTTTCATGCTATTAGGACACAACAATTGAAGTGAAAGTACAGACGGATAGCAAAAACTGACATACATAATGAAGGTTGTAAATGTGACACACTGCTTCACGAGTGGCATCTCACCTCACAGACGGTAGCATGTCACTACACTGACAGTGGCATGTCACACATTGACAGTAATGAGTAGCTGGTGGTAGCGTGCCACCATACTGAAGTTAGCGTGTCACTTAACTGACGGTGGCGTGTTGTCTCACAGACAGTGGCATGTTACCACACTGACAAGTGACATGTCACTACACTGACAGTAATTAGTAGCTAAACTGGCGGTAGCGTGTCGCCATATGGAATTTGAGGTGTCACTTAACTGACAGTGGCATGTGGCCTCACTGACAGTGGCATGTGGCCTCACTGACAGTGGCATGTGGCCTCACTGACAGTGGCGTGTCGCCTCACTGACAGTGGCATGGCCTCAAAGTAGTATGGCCGCATGGCTTTATGTCTGGCTTAGTTATGTACACAGATGGTTAATAAGAAACTTATCCATAATTATTATGAGAACAATACTAGTGTACAAGTGATTGTAACACTTGCAAATTGATAACACAGAAGATAATGATATTTGAAAATGCAATTAGGTGTTTAACTCTGAAGGAAATAAATAAAAACACGTAAAAGTTTTTTTTTTTTTTTTGCACAATTTGGGAAAAACAAACTGTTGTAAATTTCAGATTCTTTGTTAGGAGTTTAATAATAATCTATTCTTGTGGAACTAATATGAGATACTCTACAGATAGTTATAGCAAATACCATATACAGGGTGTATATTAATTCATGATACAACGCTTGAGGGCAGGTAGTACGAGCCAAAACAAGCACTTTTTAACTATAAACCCGTAGGCGGAAATGTACCGTCTTCGTAGGGGAACGCAATGAAAACTCAGCTTAGGCAACCCCGCCGCACACCACCTGCTGACACGCTGTAGAGTGGAGTGTGCGCAGCAAGGTTC
>PNEQ01003779.1:18273-36749 GCA_003012365.1 Medauroidea extradentata
TAACACACAAACAATCTAACAACGTTGCCAAGCTTACCAAAGGACTAAAGTCATTGTCAATCTTAAATACAGTAAAAATAAATACAAAACAAACTGAAAATTGTATTTACCTTCCTTCATTAACTCAACAGAATTTTTATGGAACAATTTCATTGATTTAAAAAAAGCCAATTTCGAGCACTTCAAAAAAGTGAAAAAACTGACAATTTTCAGAAAAAGTGACTAAAAGTGACTTTTGTCAAAAATAGTGACTAGAAGTGAAAAAAGTGACCGACTTTGAGGCCTGAATTTCTCAAAAGGATTATAAGGTAAATATTTTCTGTTTGCATCCACAGGTATACCTACAGGAACATACTCGCAAAAATATGCGACTTACTTTGTGGTTCAAACTGGCTTAGAAGTTTCATGCTCCAAAACACATATCAAAAGTTGCTTTCTAGGAAAACAAATGAAAAATGCTCACACTAGCATAACTGACAAGGGGAAAAACATACCAACTATTAAATAAAAATAAGGCTTTACAGTAACCTCAACGATATGTGTAATAAGGCCCAATGAATAATTCACCTTATACCCTACAGATTGATTTCACTTAAGAGCCAGTGTCACTTATTATGAAGAATGTTTCTTAATCCCTTACTGATTAAAATTTTTGCAAGATTTAATAGGTAACATTCCAATTACTTTACCTTCCATTACATACATTGTATTACAAAATTAAATTGTAACTGTAAAATAATTTAACTAATTTAAATTTTACGATGAAAATTCTGTCTAGCCTAGTAGTAAAACAAAATGTTTCTATAAAGAAACACTACCGGTTATTTGTCACAACCTTCAATTATTAAACGGAAATGAATATTATTAACAAAACAGGTGACACAGCTTCTTAAGGGGTATTGATCCCTACCACCTTGGATTTATCCGTTTCTTATCGATGACTTCTGTTCCACTCAATGTCACAAAATTTTTGTCACGACAAGGCATAGATACAAACTTAATAAATTTTCTGTAACTGCCGGAACCATTTATTTTGCAACGGGAAACAGCTGGAAAGGAAAAAATTGCTTTATTTACGGGAGCGACTACAGAGGTCGCAACATTAACAGAAACAGTGCCATATGGATTCTAAAAAGTGAATGAAACAATAAACTATGCCTTGTCAGCGTAAAAAAGTAAAAAAAATTTATCTATTCCCTGATTTGTAAGAAAAACCGTAAAACCGATCTGACAGGGATATATCCCCTTAAGGCTCTTTCACACAATCAAATTTTCCTTCAATTTTCTTTCAAACTTACTGAATTCAATTTACTGAACGCCATGTGACGATATGTTGACGTCATAACTGCAATCATTTTGCTTTCAAGTCATTGAATGTCTAGAATTTTTTCAAAGATTTTCATTTCGAACATGTTTAAAATTTTCTTAATACTAATTCAAATAACTTGCAGAGTTCTATATTAGATCTGTACGATTCAACTACCAATTAATAGGTAATGCTCAAAAAGGCCCTATTGGTAGTTAATCAATTTTCCCTATGATTCCAGATTATTGAATACTATTAAAAAAAAATTCTAACCTACTTTCCATTCTTGAGACTTAAAACATTTGGATTATTTACAAACCTACAGTTTAATCTACGCTTAATAAACATTTTAAGCCATTATATTTTCAGTTCTTGTTATTATTTCATCTTTTTTTCTACTGTACTAGATCCGCTCAAATTTTAATCAAGCAAAATAAAATGCAAATAGTGTTGAGCTGTTTGTTTCATTTCAAAACAATGCTGGTACTCGACTGCTTATATCTATTTTTAAGTAAGTGCTCTTCCTTCAGTTAACTGCATCATTTTCTTTTATTGAATTTTAGTGATATCACACAAATATTCACCAACATATTTTAAAAAAGTAAAAAATGGCCACCAAGATTAGTTTTCTGCTGGTCACACACTGGAACACATTGACATTTTGGGTCAAGCATGCAGAGGGAAGGAGGTATTTGATTAAATAAAAAAATAAGTATAGTAAAGCCAAATTTATTTACCACAATCTACACAAAAATGCCTGAATGTCACTAACGATCAATCACTACTAAATCAACGTCTCTGTTAAACTCACGAATATGACAAGTTTGTGGCAAACGAGACATATAATTGCTGTATACATAATGGTTACAAATTCAAAATAATATAAAGTTTCAGTCTTCTACACAAATTCTCTGTTCATCAAATGCCTCTCTACACACACACAAATGTTGGACACAATGTTATAACTCTAAGCACCCAGATGGTCCCCAAAGTCGCAAAATGCCCTCATCGACACTACCTGCCGCACACAACAACGCTGAATGCTCTTGAGTACTGTTCACAACCCATCACTGTCACCATGATTCACTCGCATACAAGATGCCTCTCGGCAAAATCCCTCCCAGCCTGTGGTGCAGCACTTTGATATACTCTAAGAGTCCCGAAATCTCATGGCAACTCTCTGTCCTGGAGTTATGAGAAACATGCCACATCAGGTTGAAAGCACAGTTTGAGGACAGTGAGTAGGTAGAAGATTTCTGCAGGCTGTTATTTACTGTTATTAAAGTATTTAAAAAATTCAAGACAGGCATGCATATGGCTGCTGCAGAAAGAGACAAAAGGAAACGAGAGCCGCATAGCGTGCACCTCTGTCCTGTCTTGCCACTGGTCGTCTCAACTTAACCCGCTCAAACGATAGTCGTGGCTCGCAACAATACTACAGAAGATGTGTGCATGTGAATTTTCGTGCAGAGAGCTAATGTTTTCCTGAAAGATTCGTCATAACTGTGATAACATTTTCAAAAATGCACAAAAAACAAAAAACACGGCCACAAGTTCTGTGCATTACCATTTATAGATCTATTTTAAAATTTAAAAAATACATTACATTGAAACAGAAAGTTACATTTCTATTATGAATGACTTACTTTAAAAGAAACTACTGTTCTTATACAGATGATAAATTTCAGCTTGGCAATCTTGATGGCATAGTAATGTTATATTATTTCTTTTCTCAGAGAAATTTTAAATTTTGTCTCAGCTGCAGATTGACAAATGTTTTCATGTTTATGAGTGTTTACTGTTTTATAATATTCTATACAAGTTTTTATGTATGTAGGCCTGAATGTTGGCATGTACAATATGTTTTTAGTTTTTATTCTACATTAGCTTTTTAATGTAGGCCGTTATAATGTTCATTTATTGGATTATGCAAGTTTTTTGTTGTTTTTAATAATGTAAACCTATAACATTACATGTGCAAAGCAAAAAATTACCAATAGACTTTTTAAGAAAAACACAATTCCTGCATTTCAATATTACCAAAATATAAGTTACATGTGATGTGAAAACAATCTTGTCATTTTATCTCAGCAGGGTAATAACTGAACACAAATTTTTGTGTATGAACCATCTGTGATACATGCATAATAAATATTATAGGCATTACAATAATCAGTAAAAGTATTGGATGTATTTGATTAAATATGGTAGTCGGAAACTGAAATAGGTAATCAGTTTTTCCACATTGGTACAACCCTAGAGATAATGTCTGTGTTTTGACGAAAAAACTTAAACTGGATTGGTCCAATTTTGAGGTGAAAGACTGCCAAAAAGTTATTCACTGTACAGTAATACGACCACGATGACCAAACTAGCACAAGACAACAAAACAAACATATAAAAACAAGGCCTGCCAGTTTCAGCAACAGTCACATAAGAGCCACTGTCCAGAATGGCAAGAATATTAACAGTCCTATATCCCGCCCACTTAAAATAATGTACTTATATTTTACACGACTAGGAGGACAAGAAACAACTTCTTGACAGGTCTTCAAGAGTCCTTGTGTGTACAATGTGGCAACACTTGCAATGCCATCACTGCCCAGATGCAGACCAACAACCCTGCCTTTATGCACACAGTCATCGGTCGGTAAACATAGTCAGCTTGATTATCCTTGGATGCTACAAGGCCAGTGGGGGATTTAAGCCTTTTTCTTAGGGGGGGGGGGGGGAAGTATACCTTAAGAAGTATATATACCCACCCTACGACCCAAAAGTGGGGGGTCCGAGGGTCCTCCCCCGGAAAAATGAGGATTTGTAGGTGCAAAATGGTGTTATTTCAGGAGTATTCAGGCCAAAATTTTGGATATACAGTAATTCTTTCAAAAATGGTTATATTTTTTACGATAAATTATATTTGTAAAGGGAAAATAAATGTGCTGATATAAAAAAAAAATCTGCCTTGTCATGTGGTCACCACCACAATTAATAAGAGTAATTGCCATCAATTATAAGGAACTATCATAAATTACAGACATAATATTAAAAAACATGTCTTGCAACCAGAGGCGTTATTTGGGGCCACAGGGGGGCAAATGCACCCCCTCCTGGACGTAGAATTTTATGTGTGTAAATATATTTTTTTATTTAAATAATGCTAACTTAAGCAAATAAAACTGAAGTTTTATTATTAAAGAATCTCATTTATACATGCTTGCTTAATAAAAAAGATGCAACAAGGTCATTGTCGACGGAAAACAAAATCTTGCCCCCCACCCCCCCCCCCTAGGAAAGCCTGAAATGACGCCTCTGCTTGCAACGATTCATTCTTGTCATCGTGTCAGGATGCCAACATTTTCTATGTACAGAATTGCATTTGGGAAAAACAGAAATGTATATAATTTATCTTTGTGGAAACAGCAGATGCAAGTGTCTGGGCCTTCTCGCCCCCCCACCAACCCACACTCATGTCACCCCCCTAGCTGCTGGACGAGAAGGGAGGAAAGCTAGCCTATTGTGTATAAGATACAAATGTTTAATAGCTACAATAATTAGAATATGAGGAATTTTAGGAATTAATTAAAATAAATGTAGGGTAATTGTCAAAGTGCGCAGCTGAATTTAATTATGTAATAAATGTGATAGTGGCAGAATGTTAAAAGTGTCCTTGAGGGGCGGGGCCATCTTTCAGAAGCTGTCTCCTAATTGGTCCAACTGAACCAACGCCTGCAGGACAAGCGAAAGAGAAGTTGGCGCCAGACAAGAGAATGGCTAGGTCGTTGACAGATTTTGGGACAGATGTTTTCGAGCCGTGGAAGACGGCATTGAGACACAGATAAAAAGACGGGTCGGGGTGTCCCAGTTCAGGCGCCGGACACGTTTACAGAGATGGTGTTAAATCAACAGATCGACGGACCAGGTGATACCGTTGGGCGTTTTCAATTTATGCGTCGGGACGCCTACGAGTTGCAGTATTCGGACCGGATATTTAGAAGTATTGTAAAGCGTCACAAGTTAGGGCGGCAAACCGCTGACGACGCCACGGTAACCTTCAACGTATTTTAGCTACATATTGCTGAGACTAGCGGGCGTATAATCATCAAGTGCAAAACCGACAAACCTTGCATAGTAACGATAATGCCACAGGAGGACAGTGAGAGCTTGCTATCTGGTGTAAACTGAACTTGCAGACTTCTTGTTACTCCACGCACTGTACACCACAGAACTTTAGGTCGTCGTAAATTAAGTACAATTTTAAGATTCTGCATAGACAAATGTTTTTATTGTGTTAGCTCTTGAAAAATGTACTCTAATTTTAATGAATGACAACTACGTTGCACAAAAAATTTTGAATCTAGAAACTACAGGTCATTCGGAATAAAGCAAGCACTAAAGATTTAACCTGAAAAAAAATCACTAGCCGTTACTGCATATACATCACCACTAACAAGAGTTACTTTACTGCTTGTATGGTTGGTAGCGATTTATTGTACGTAGTTCCGTGTATTTTCCTATTTGAATACAACATTAGTGAAAGAACATCAGATGAAATCGACCTCTGTATTTAATAGACTTCAAAATATTTACTTATAATCTTATTGACATTTCTACTTACAGTATAATTAGATTCAATTGGCGCGAGAATAATGTGACGCTATCGCCGACCTCGAGTCATATTGGTTGTTACAGCTTGGTCCATGCTTCAGACAGTTCAAAACTCCACCAACAGGTGGCATCAGAGTTAGGTTCTCGCCGCCATGTTGCATCATTTGCGTGCATTTGTCCGTTATGCGTATATACACATTCAAAAGTATTGGAAATTACTTTGAGTATCATTGCTGAAATGATGTGAAACCATAGGTAATCTGTAAATTATGTTTTACATTTGCCAGCCTAGAAACAACATACTTTTTATTTCACATGTTAAAAAATACATTATTTATTGTTTCTAAAGTGCGTCGTACTTCGTGGCAGTAGAACTGAACGAAACTTGAATTATTCAATAGCGTGTGTCATGTCTGTTTTAGGGGCGGTTTTGCGTTACAAATTCAAATAAAATATGCCCTCATTTACGAGATTCGTAACGGCAATAGTGCGTGTTGTTTAGATTAGTCGATGGACAGAAACCAGACATTAACTCGCAGGTATGTACAACTAAGATTACTTTTTTTATATTTTATTTTCAGCCCCCGTGCATTTAATGAGTAGATATTGTAGCTAAAATTCATCGGAGCAGTTTAATATAGATGTAAACATCGCACAACCCTATGTAAATAAAAGCCACGTGGCATTATTTGTGTTTACATTCGGCGGAAAGATATAAATTGGCAGGAAATAGAAATTAATCAGGGATTTTTTGAGTGTTCACTTTATTCCGAATTGCCTATAGACGTGTTTATTACATACTACAGATACACTACATTCTGTAATGCATTCTTAAAAACCACATTGGAAATAATAACCTACCAGACCTCACAAAAGATAGGCGCGACCTAGTAAATTTTGCAATAAATTTTGTTCTGCTGGTCCACAATTTTTTTTCGGGGATCTTCCAGTTACCGTGCCCCTTCATTCCAGTGTTGCGGCATACTGATATCGTGTCACCCATCGCAAGCACAAAATAACCTGTTGTTAGGTACTGGTCAAAATCTCTTCACTCATTCAAAAGCCTCTTGTCACGAGAACATACAGCCACGAAAACCAACAGACTTGTCGAAACTAAATCGTCCATAATGAAATTAGATATCACGAGCTAATGGCTATTCGCTCACATTTATCGACACAAGAATAAAAATAACGTATTTTTAAGACATTTCTGAAAGTTTATTATTTAGCTAATGTCATTCATGAAGGTTTCGCTGGGATATGTTCCCGTAATGTCAAAATTTTGATTTTGACATGTAGTTATGGGAAAACTATGCACACTAAAATATTGTTCTTGACTGGATAATATAGTCACGAGTAACATAATACTATAGTACTAACTAATAAATTAACGCTATTTCGCACAAATTAAATTTTACAATTTTTCACGCTAGAACGCTTTTAAACAGCTTTCACGGTATAAAGAACCTAATACAATCGAACCTGTGTCATAGTATTAGAATCGCCGTATCCTGTTGCTTCACGTTTCTGCAGTTTACTAAAAGTATGTCAACAGGTTACTTTATCTTCCTAGTTAGTATCCAACATTAAAACATAACGTAAAACACTTCACAACAAATACAGTATATTTCAAACCATCACTCATTCGCTGCACACTAGTGACTGACAGTGTGTAAAGACACTCCGCCCACCCCCATTCCCCCCAATTCTGCTCACGTCTATGGACTGATATTTATGACAGGGCCGTGCTCTGACCAGTCTCTCTTCGACCTGACCACTCACCCTCTTACTGAGAACGTGTCAAAAGGGACGTTTGACAAAATAAAAAACAGGAAATATATCCTCACAGCACACAGCGCTTTTTGAGCAAAAACGAGCTTTGCTTATGTAAAACGGAGCTTGAGAGAGGGGAAAATGTTTAACAATATTGAATTTTGCAGCTATGATCACGTAAAATGTACATATTATATGGGTGCTTACATTAAGTCATTTGTGAGTACTTGTGCATGGTTGAATATTATTTGCAAATATTTATTTGTACAATTTACTTCACTAAAAAAAACACACAACAGGTTCTTAGGGGGGGGGGAGCGGTAGCCCCCTCTGCCCCCCTTAAATCCGCCACTGTCCAAGGCGTTACATTCCCACTGAAGTAACATCATGAATTTGGCTAACCAGATTGGTCACAAATGTCTTCCATACGTAAGAAATTCTGACAGTCCAGTTTATAATAAATAACAGTCTAGTCTGACCATACTCACACATTGTTAGGCAATAGAACATTTTCCAGCATCATTGTCACATATTTTAATACCATGGCAAGAATGGCTGCTACATACAGCTCCAAATGTGGAACAGAAAATAGAAAGAATAGATACCTTTTGTTTTCAATGGTGCCGCCATAATATTTGTGAACAGTAAACTGACTGTCACTTTCTCATCTGGTTGTACAGCTTGAAGGTGTTGCAGAAACCATGCGGTTCATAACCACTGTCTGAAAAGTGAGCTGTGGAGACGTGGGAGCTGGACATAATGAAGCAATGGCAGTTCAATCTCTAATGTGTGCCACTCTTCAAGGATGGTGGTTGGAAGGTTATCATTACAGCCACTGTTAAGTAGCCCCAATCTCTGCATCAGTATGTTTGCCTCAAGAATCACTGGAAAGCCAACCAACCCAATGGATCGAAGAGACAAGCAATGTTGGATTGAATGGTCCATTTAGTAAGAGGACTTTGTTAGAATTACTACTATGAAAAATTTAAGTTGTTCATCATCTGCTGACGAATGATATGACTGCTAAATACAGAGCAGAGGAAACATCTTACATCACTGTGTTAAGTCGAAAATCACTCACTTGCTCTATTAGTAAAATCCCCTTTACGAATCTTTGAAAGTCTCTGTTGTCAGGTGTCACCCAGATCTGCCAGTTCATCTGTTTGTCACCAGTGTATATAACGTTGTGGCACCCGAACCTTAGAAGAATATTGCACACATAACTTTGTAACTGTCGTCCAGTGAGAAGAAAATAATTTAAACGTTCGTCAAGGCTAGTTTTAGCTTATACAGTAGAATCCCGTGATAGTGAGCACAGTAATAGAGACAACTCTGTTACAACAAGACATTTTCCATTAAAAATGGTGATTTCATCAGAAGAAACCAGTTTGGCGACATCGCATGAAGCAGGCTTGCTGCGAGTTTCGTGACTGTGAAGAGCACTTCTGTTATCTCCAGCAGCTACACCATACACAGATATTTCCCACTACACCATTCACAGATATTTCCCACTCTCCCTCTTCCCCAGTACTGTTAATCCTTCAGCTGCTGTGACGGCTCTGACAAGTTCTTCTGGCTTGAAAACTCAACCCTCCTCCCATCCCAAGAAAGTGCGTTTATGCGTTTCTCTCAGACTAAAATAGCACCCTTTTACACGTGACAAAATTCAGTCTTTTGTAGTTATTCTAGGTCATTGTGCTTTCAACTTCAGCTTGTATTTTCTGCTTTGGTTTATTGATAACATTTAAATTAGAAATTTTATTTACAACAATTTATTGCAAGTTATTATTACAACTCCTGGATTATTAAATCGGATTACAACGATTACTAGCAACCTACATAATTTTTCGAACATTGATTTTTGACGTGATTTTTTACGGTATGAGCAGTAAAAAGGAATGTTGGATCTCTACAGAATACAGTATGAGATAATCTGCCACCCGGCAGACACTTCCGTACTCCATGCGTCTTCTCAGCACTCAACGTGAAATGTTTAGACAAGGAGAGGAGGCAAACTATCTTCCTTACTTTGCGAAGGCGACATACCTTGTCTACTGTTGACAGCAATTACTGGCAATAAATATGAATGCGTTCAAGGCTTGAGAACAGCAGGAGGAAATCTTGTAGAATAAAAGAAACCACCAGGCCCCATGTCTTATCATAGTAAAAGACGATGCACAAATTTTTAATTATGTAAACAAAGCTAACAAAACAGTCAGGAGGTAAATATGTAAGCAATTCAAAATTCTCTTATAAAATTACACAAATATTCTCAAGGTGAGTGAACTATATCATTTATGATTCTTTTGTAACTATTTTTCTGTCGTACTTGTTTTCTTTCCATTGATTAGCTCAGTTGATGGAAAGTCCAGATAGCATTTTTTTTTGCCTTGTCCTTATTTCGTTAGTTTGGCTGGATGAAACGAATCTGCTTGTAAAATGACAATGCAGTAATAGATACAGCACCGTACACATGACTGTATTTTGTAAGTCACCTTATTTTCACAGAAATAGCACACTGAGCATAGGCGACAGCATAAACTTTAATATTGCCAATTCCAGGGGAAACGCCAAAGTGTTCACCAGCGGCCACGTGAACTTTAGTTCCAGTCCAGCAGCAGTGTCATGGACACGCGAACTTAAGTTCCAAGCTAACTGTGCTCTTGTCCTTGAGCAAGGTTGTGGCTGTAGACATTTCAGAGGGAAGGGTGAAGTTGCTGCTAGATTCAAAGTGAGGGGATAGGGAGGGTAGTCTATGCAGACGACGTGATGTCATGCAGATTGCCGGGATGTAGCTGCGTTCCTGCCTGCCGCGCTCGTGTGTTTATTTATTGTTTAATACATTTAAAAACCTTGAATAGTTTTTGCAAACACTGTAAAAATAACCTGACATTGAAAGGGTTAAAAGATTTACACATTTTGGATGGGATCTCCTCCAACTGCCAGAACAATCTCAGAATCCAGGGATGGAGATGAACACAAGATAAGACAAACAATATGTCAGTTCTGAAGAAAAAGTCCGAACCCAATCCAGGACAGCCGAAAGAGTTACAAGACTGCCCTGCTCGCTAACAATCCTTTCACCAAACAAGCAAGGAAACAAATCTGCTCCGAATACGGTCATGAACATAGCACAAAGGATCCACCAGATGCAGATTACCAATGTGATTAAAACTACACGATAAAACAACATGAGGCAAGTCACCAGTGATCTGTGATCACACAAATGCATCCAACTTAAGATCTATACCGGACTGTCCAACAGGCTGCAGAGCACAACTGACAAAATAAATTCCAGCAAATTAGGTAGAATGCCAAAGCACTTACCCATTGTCGTACAGGCTGCAGTAAGGAATAAACAGATCTCTGAGGAAGTCCCACACGTCACTGTAGCTCCAGTCTAGGATCGGGCTAACACGCATCACCTGGGGCCAGGTCTCATCAGTCATCTACAATGCCATGCAAACAAAATATTTCACAACTGCTCAAAACCAATTCGTATAGAATGTGCTGACATACATATTAAAGACTTACATAACGAAACTAAGATTTGTAGCAAATTAACAGAGTTAGGTTAACAGTGGTGAAACACTTGCTTCTCACTTAAGAAGACGCTGGTTCAGTTCCCGGATTTGACAGTCCATGTTTTGGTTTTCCAGGATTTTTAGAAATCACTCGAGGAAAATGCTGGGATGTTTACATAACACAAGTCCAGAACTATTCCCTTCCTCTTTCGTTCATGTACCTACACGAAGGTTGCGAGGCTGTTTGAGTACTCTTAAAACCCCCAATAAATTAATTAAAATAATAGTAGAGTTGAAATACTGAGGATAATTTCCAAGTTCTAATTTAATAATCAGTAATTTAGTACAGTTTTATTTAAGCACTGTTCGAGTATCAACATATATAGCACAGTACACTACACGTTCTGAGCTACTGTCAATTTCCAACTATCCATAATAACCATAGGGTTGTCACCACCAAAAATACAAAATCCTAAATAATCTGCAATAGTAGTAACAAATAGCTTTAAACCTTATGTATCTTGTGTTAGAAACTGCTCACATAGAGTGACTACAAAAGCTAACAATTATGCTCAATGCATCACAAACACGTTGCAAGATCACTTCAGTGATCCATTTATTCTACTACCTCCATCAAACAGTCATGTCTGTTTCCCTTATCCTTTACCTCACTGTCACCTATTCACCATTGTCTGTCGTTTCGTTCACTATCCAGTCTTCTGTCGTCCCTTGTAATTGTACACACACTGTTATAGGTAAGAGAATACACAACACAGATGGACGACTTATTTCCTGCAGTTGCTATGTTTCGCTGGCCAAGCCAGCAAGTGATTACACACTGCAGTACGGCAGGCGGTAAGCAGTGGGTAGTAACTAGTACACCTAGCGGCTGAGGGGTAAACTAGAGTGTGGCAGGAAATTTGAATGAAAGTTATCGTATGTTGAAGCCTGGTGGTTGTCTGGATTTTGTAATTAACTGAAGGACTAGTTCCCAGCACCTCGGTTCTGCACTATTGTCTGAAGGTAGTAGTAAGGTTAATTCTACTACAGGTTAGAAAGATCAATGTTATAAGTTTGGCACAGGGAAAATTTCTGCCACTTGAGCGCTGGTATCGCTAATGCACCAAACTGACCATTTAACTTTAAAATTAAATTAAATGACAAATATAATTTCCACGTTTATTTAAATTTAATTTTACTACGGTTTGGTATTTATCTGGTCTCTTAGCGATCAAAGTGAAACTAGTGGCAGAAATTTTCCCTGTGCCAAGCTCTCCCATAAAAAAACGTATTTTCTTTCTAACCCTGTAGTAGAACTAACCTTAGTAGTAGTAAGGCTCTCACTACTCTGGTGTTGTAACAGGAATCAAAAGAGAGTGTGGGTGGCTGCATGTGCAGCAGCTGGTTTATTCTGAAGGTTTTGGCTGGAACTGGCTATTGTTTGTTTGGCATTGGCCCTGTGGTCATTCATCCTCTGGTTTAGTGTGTTTGTGGTGAGGCCAATGTATTCAGCATCGCACTGTCTGCACTGTAGTTGGTAGATAAGGTTTTTAGTCCCACAGCTGTGGTTGCCTTGAATTGGGTAGTGAACCAGCTATGGAAGGCTGTGAAGGGTTGATGTATTACACAAGAGCTGCAGCGAGGGCTGGGAACCTCTGGGTGTGATGTTTGTGCTGAGAACAGGGGTGGTAGTCTACGGTGCACCAGTTTATTGCGGAGGTTCGAAAATTGTCTAAAAATCTGTCCTGGGGGTTGGGAGAACAGGTTTTGAGTTAGGGGTGAAGAATAAAGTATTGTGTGCCCGCAATTAGAGGGTGGTCTTATGTTTGTTGAGGCCTTCGTGATAAGGCACTACCAGAGGAATGCCAGTGATTTGGCTCAGCTTTATTATTTACGGTTGGAAATGGCTTGCTGAATCTGACTTTCAACAGAAGGTTTGGCGTGTCCTCTGTCAATAAAAGCTCTGGCTGTTTGGTCACACTGTGTATTCAGATCATTTCTGGTGGAACATACGTGTGTCTGGCTCCGGTTGCTTGGCTATATGTCTTGTAGTAAAAGGGGTGGTAGCTGTCAAAATGAACGTATTGACGATGGTAGGTTTGGTAGGCACAGTTGATTTAATTTTGCCATATTATAGAAGAAGCTTAACGTTTAGAAAAATTGCCAGTGTGTTTGAATAGTTCTAGGTGAATTTCAGGGCATTACTGGAGTTCAGGTTGTTGATAAAAATTAATGAGACATTTCACTGTGGATGTCTAGACCATACATATGTCGACAATGAATTGGGCCCAGAAGTAAGGCTTCTAGCATGCACATGGATAGTTTGGCATAGGAGAGGGTCATGCTGGTCTGCAGGAAGTGTTGATCATGAAATATAAAATTATTGTTGGTCAGTTTGAATCCACCAATAACGCTGTGTGGATGGCTTGCTATTTGGGAGTCTCTGGTACAGGTAGCGTTGTACTGCAGACAGTCCAGATGAGTGTGGGGCATTGATGTACAGGGAAACATCTACTGTCACCAACTAGGCTTCTTGTGGGATGGTGTTCAGGTTCTTCACCTGTTCTAGAAAGTGACACGTGTCCCTAACGTACGATGGGAGCTGTCGTACCCTGGGTTGAAGATGGGCATCTATGAGTGCTGAGATTCTCTCAACTAGAGCTTCCACATTCTGATACAATAGGGCATACTGGGAGTGGGCGTTAATGTTTGTGATTCTTCGGCAGTATGTAAAGGACTGGTATGGCCTGTGCTTTTGGAGTTAGCAGCTTGATGAATTTGGGTGGAAGGCTTGAAGTTGCCTGAGTGGTTAGGAATTGGTTTTCTGTTTACAAATTTTGCGGTAGAGTCTTCTTAGAGTAGTCGATAGAAGGGTCATTCAGCTGTTTCTCAGATTCTCAGATGTAGTCCGTATTGTTAATGATGGCTGTTGTGGATCCTTCAACTGCTGGTAAAATCATAATGCCCTGGTTGTTTTTGAGACTGTTGATTGCTCTTCTTTCTGATGGTGTAGTTGGGAAGTGAACTAGCAAAAGAAGTGTCTGATACATTAGCTAGTATGAAGGAGATAAATTGTTCTAGAAGGTGAGAGTGGAGGGGGGAGTGGGTCCCAAGAGGAGGGAGATGCAAACTTCATTAGCACTGGGTTTATGTCTTTGTCATCATTCTGCGTACTGGTGATATTAGCGAAGAAATGATTGAGCCAGAGGTTGCGTGTGAAACTAAGTACATCTTTCACTGCGGCATAGTGATCAAACTGTCTGGAAAGGAGGAAAATGAAATCTTTTTGAAGGACTTTGCTTCCTTAGGAGTAAGGTTATGGTTGGACTTGTTCAGAATCTGAGACAAGAGAATGAATGGCCACTGAGCCGATACCAAACAAGCTATAACCAGTTCCAGCCTAAACCTTCAGAATATACCAGTTGCTGCACATGCAGCCTCCGCAAACTCTCTTTTGATTGCTGTTAGAACACCAGAGCGGTGAGAGCCTTACCCCTTTCAGACAATTGTGCTGAACTGAGGTGCTCCTAACTAGCCCATTACTGTATTTGACGGCATATAAGACGACTGTTTTTACATATTTTTGGGCTTCAAAAATTGTTACTTGTCTTATATGAAGGTGCAAAAATTTTTGGTAACCTAAAAATTGTTTGAAAACTAAGCTGTAAGGTTGTATAATGTTTCAAGTAATTGGTTTTTCGTCACAAATGAAAATGAGTCCCCCGTTTTTTTAATAAAATTTACGGGACAAAATTTTTATGAGCGTCATTCATAATAAAGGACACTTCCTCGCAGCGAAGCGGCAATCGATGCAGCTGGAGCGCGTGCCGAGATACTTTTTCTCGCCAGCCTACAACTCTCGGGCGGAGGATCTAGGCCCGCATGCTTACATCCTCTGACTCGCAAGCACAAAACTCTCGGCCAGAAAAAACGAGGATCTAGGTACCGTACCACAATTCATGTGCCTACTTTCTTGTGCTAGGCTGCAAGGACCTTGCAAGCAGCTGATGTAGCCCGGCGTTGCCATGTAGTGCGTGGTGTGCCTCAGTCCGGCATTGCCAAGTCGCGCACAGCTGCCGGCAACTGATGACGTCGCCAGCCGCGCCGTGCATTTCCTTGGCTCTTGGGCGCCCGGAGGGCAGTAGTAGCCAATGTTATTCGTTTATGTGTCTACTATGTTTATATGACAGTAATGAATGCATTGAAAATATTTTAACTATATTTTTAATGTTTCTGGCAAAGGAAAAAAATATTTTTCTGTCGGGAATTTAAAAATTAGTAATTTACTTCTTTCTTCAAGATTTTGTACCTTCAAAACCATGACTCATCTTACATGCGGGGTCGTCCTATATGCCGACAAATACACCCACAAAATCAACACATCCACCCGGCCTCAACATACAGTTACTTTCATTCAAATTTCCTGCCACACTCTAGTTTGCCCCTCAGCCGCTAGGTGTACTAATTACCAACCAACATCCTTTCTCCCTTTGCCCCTTTACTTTCTCGCATACAACTTCCCTGCCTCACACTAATGTTATCAATCAGTGTGCTTCTCCACCCCTTCCTTATAATCAACATAAGACTGCTTGCGAGATTATAAGTTCTGCTCTTTCGTATGTCCTAAACTATGGTTTCAGCCATGTAAATGTATCAAAGAATTGTTTTATGTAATTTTTGCCTGCCAGTTTATTAATTGTTTTTGGCGTCTTTTATAGTCACAACACTACACGCTTTAATTCATAAACACTACTTGGTTGGAAATGAGCTATCAATTCACTAACTAAAATGTTTTCATCTGTGTCACAAAGCCCCTACATGGAACACTATTCAGTGAGAGAGACTGCGGCTGGCGTAAACAAACAGTGGCAGGAACAATGGGGCAGCAATATGGCGAGATAGCTGCTACAGTCGAACCTCTACTTACCGCACACTTATTATAACAAAAACATTGATTTAATAAAAGGATTTTAGGAAAAATCAAAAATAAAAAAAAATGTATGACATAACTAAGAAACTTTAATAGAATGGAACATAAATTGTAATGCAAGTCTACTAAAAATACTACCACTGGCCACAGTATAAACTACTTTCTCCATAGATAAGCTTAAGCCATTCATCGAGAAGCAAGAAAAAATTCGTTATAAACTTTGGCAGCGGGAATGACTTTCAGATAAGCTCAGGTGGACGAGTGAGCAACACCATGTTGCATAACAAGCACACGCCTACATCCTCATCCTAGCAGCTGGTGAGTGAACGAGCATCAAGGTACCCAGTCCCGACAGTGCAGCAGTGGACAGCATAGGAAATAATTCACAGATAGTGCTTCGTGTATCCGTCAGAATGCACTGCAGTGCAGCGTGCTCTACTGATTAATTCTATTACCGATAGAATACAGTGATGTCCAGCGTGCTCTATTAATTAAATTTATTACTGATAGAATGCAGTGGTACCCAGCGTGATTATTTTCTGTCGCATCCAGTGATAAAAAGTAGCAAAATTATAAAAAATAAGTAATTATATTATTTATATAGGCTTTTTACAACGAATTTACTATCGTAAACTTAAATAATTTGTTTCTCCGATGCTAAAAAAACGCTCCAATGCGAAGTATTCTTAGCTAGCAGATTGAGCAAACCAACAAAACCAGTTTGTTGAACAAGCGCGGCTGCCTACAAGCTACAATGGTCGATGCTGCGCGTTTAGTACTTACTCGTATAACCGCCATATATTTTTGACCAAATTTTAGCCCCAAAAATGGGGCGCTGCCATTATGAGGAGTTTTAAAAAAAAATTACTGTCTAAATTTTTTTGGTGCAAAATATAACAAATGTACACCTTTTTATCTATATTTACTAGTTTATAGCATGACAATTTCTATAAAATAAAGGAAAAGATTTAAGGGGTGCATAGTAACATGGGAAAAATAAGTGACTATAAAATATTGTTAATCCATTCATATGAGTCACTCAATGAAAATAGTTTAAAATTATCCTGCATAAGACGTTTATATTTTACGGTTCATAACATGTACACTATTATTTCCCATGTAAGAAATCTGATTAACGCTTAAACGTTACAACTCTCCAGACACCGCTACGTTATTAACATCGCATCATCAACCAGCGAGCGTGACTCATAGTTTCTGGAGATAGGTCATGTAGGCATTATGGAGAATCTAGGCCCGCATCTGGTACCTAGATGTTCAGCTGCCATGTCTTGTAGGCATGAAACACAGAGGATCTAGATACGCGTGCCGTGAAGACTTGTACCTAGATGCACGGTTCTTCCGCCACATCTTGTAGGAACGAAATACGGAGAATCTAGTTGCGCGTGCTGGCGCACCGCGCTTCTGATCAACGGACATTTGCAACTGTCACATTTTGCAGATTCCACATTTTTACCATTCTAGCTAAGACGTTTTCTCGCAAAAAGCGATCGCAAAACCTGGTCCCTTGGTAAACGTCTTAACAGAGTTTTACTGTACTGTGTCACCTGTTGAAAAAGATGGGGTGTGGGCATTATTAAGGGTTTTTTAAATACTGCTTTCATGATTCTTACAGCAAAATACAATTAAAATTCAAGGACTTTTCAAGGACTTTCTAATAATTTTTCAAGGACCGCTGTAAATTACATTTAATACTCAAATCTTTTATTCAGATAATTAAAGTTTTATTTGCAAAGTTTCTTTTTTTTTCTCTATCTCTGTAGAACTGATGTAGCTCACTAATGGTACATAAACCAGAAATTAGCTTTGACTTGAGAAACACTGTGGGAGACATTCCACTCTGCAGCATGCATTGCATGATATGCCTCTCTCACACCCTACTCGTAAAATTTTTTTTACTCGCGTAAATACGGCATTCCGTATGGGACACTTTTCTTTTTCTAAAGATCTTTAGTTTTTTTTTTTTGCACTCTTCTCTTCCAAAAAAAGCTATGCCATGAAATTCTATAACAAATTCAGGGTACTACTTGTAATGAACATATACAAAAGAAACACTAGAAATAACAGAACATGCTGTGGCATGCCAGAAAGTATATTAATTACACTGACACTGCACAATGTCTGTAATCGTACAGTAAAATACATTACAGAAATAACGCATAGACAAAATATAGTTTAATTTTTCTCAGAAAGAATTTTAATGCTATGGCCTTGCTCTTTAGTTTTGCAGTGGTTTCGAATATATATATATATATATATATATATATATATATATATATATATATATATATATATATATATATATATATATATATATATA
>PNEQ01003780.1:0-22187 GCA_003012365.1 Medauroidea extradentata
GAGGGGGGAGAGAGAGCGAGAGGGAGAGAGCGAGAGGGAGAGAGGGGGAGTGAGAGAGGGGGAGTGAGAGAGGGGGAGTGAGAGAGGGGTGAGTGAGAGAGGGGGGAGAGAGAGAGAGAGAAACAAGCCCTTAAATTGCTACTTAGTGTTTCCTTGTATTATTTTGAAATTTCGAAAAAGAAGCAGTAATATTTTACAGTGAGCACTCCAAAAAAGCCCTGCTATATTTAAAATTCTATTTTCAGCCAATTTGCATCTTTCTGGGGGTAACGACTAATGACACGAAATGTTTTAACATCTCTGGACACTTCACTTGATGGTTGCACGTGTAAGCTAACTTGTGCAGTCAGTGGGTACCTACATACTTTGATTAAAAAAAGTTTATTACTTATATAAAATACAGTTATGTCGATTTCGGTTGATTTTGTTACAGTATGGTTGTATTAAAATAGGAAAATGCATGGAACTATATTTTGTAATTTGCATGCCAACCATACAAGCAGTAAGGCAACTATAGTTAATGTCGAATTATATGCAATAACGGTTAGTGATATTTTTCAACGGTTTAATTTTTGGTGCTCATTTTATCCTGAACAACCTATTGTGCTATATTAGTAGGCATATTTGTAATCAATAAAGCAAGTGCTTTATCATAGCTCAAGAATAAAACTGTTACAACATTAAATTATTACCTGCCAGTTCTAGATTATCGAAAGAAATTTACATACATAAGAAGATTGACGCATTGCCATCGCGCAGGTAGTTTCTTTTGTATATAATATTATGCTCTTCCTTCATCTCAATCTACGGTAGGATACTTATTTTAAATTTATGCTACTTGATGCTGAATTCCTTTGACAATATTTGTACATAATTTTTATTGCTATTGTACCTAACCAGGCCACACGCCTATAATAACGTATGCATAGGTATTCTTAAACTACCTTTGCCGTATATCTACATCCTATAATATTGAGAGTATGATTATTACTGTTTTTCTGCTATTTTTCTTCGACGTAGAATACGTAACTACACATCAAGTGAGTGAGGATTTTTGTTATCTTTGCTAGCTTCGCGTGCCCACACAGCGATATTTAGCACAGGGTAGTTGGCCTACCTGCTCCTGCAGCTCTCCTGACGGCAAGTACCGTTATCTCCTCCCTCTCTGGGAGGCCACCAACTCTGCTCGACCCCCTAGAGCCCGGGTATATAAGGAGGGCCATCAGCCCTTGCTAGTCAGTCGTTAAGGACACTGCCTAGCCTCCGGGTTACCTTGGCACTCCCTTCTTGAGTGGGTGTTCCCGAAAGGGCCTCTTTAGGTTACCTTACCCGAAACCTTTCTCCTTGATACACGTTGCTGGGTTATACCCCAGACAACACTCACGCTTAGTCTGTCGCAGGGCCGTTCGTTAGAGCGTCGCCCTGTGCAACCACACCTAAGCTACTCCTTACAATCCCATATAGATGGTGGCCACAGGCTTGTCATAATAAAATATCATTTTTTCCAAGCCAAATTGAAAACTTTTCCCTGACTTCACCTACCTATAGGTGTTCTCTCCATGTAGAGATGAGTGATAAATAAAATAATCCATAGGGCCTACGATAAGAATAAAACATAAATTATTAAATTGTTTTTCAAAGCATGATCACAGTCACCAAAAATATATATTATGAGAAACTGGCCCAGAGTGTTCTAATTAGGCCCTAAAGCCTTGATTTCCTCCTCTAGTAAGCTGATTTCATTCTTAGTTTCTTCTAAGAGCCTTTTTTTCTTGATTTATAGTTTCTTGACTATATCCTGTCTTCTTTTCTTTTTCTCGCTCAGCATGATGTTCTACTTCCTTATCAATTTTTTGTTGTTTCAGAACCTCCGAATATCGAGATCGTGCATTACAAACAAGGCAAAGTTGGTACCAGAAGCTGGTTTACTTAAGTTTAAAGCTGATTGTCGTATTTGTTTCCAGAAGCTGTGTATCCAGTTGCTTGAACGATCTCCTTTGAAGTTTCAACTTACCAAAGGAATTTCATATTTGGATCCCTCTGACGGTTTGCAACCTACTATCAGGAATCTACACTGAATGTACTACCGAAGAATAATTTAAAATTGGATGTCCGGTGCGAAGACAGACAGTGTTAAGCGGGAGTTCAAAGCAGTGTGCGACCTGCAGCACTTCAAGAACTTAATGAGTGATTTCACGAGACATGGAGGCAGATTGGATACCTTGTGGATGGCTGTTGTTCCTGATGATGAAAATTATGAAAACTTGGTTTGGGCATGGAACTAAATTTAACTATCATCACATATTTTCGTTCTAGCTTCAGATTTGTGTTTTGGAAATTGTAATTACGCATAGAGATGCATTACTGACAACAAATAAATTTTAATTTACGTACCACTGCAAATGGACAGTTGTTTCTTTTTGTGTAGCGCGAAAATAAATTGACCGGCATTTTGTTCGTTCTCCGCCCCCTACTCCCCCCCATCGCAACACACTTACTCACTCACTCCACTCTCCTATTGTATGGTTGTAGACAACGGCGGACACAGTCAATGATGAGTTACGAACAATGCCATGGAAAAACTACAGCTACCGATTCGTCGCAATGCTTTTATGTGCACATCACTGGAGAAATTTGAGCTGTTAATATACTGCTGCAATGCTATTTTTTTAATATAAACATTTTCAAGATGCTGGTCTGTACCAAACAAATTCCAGGTTTTCACGAAAAATTCCCTGATGATTCCAGGTTTTTCCCTGACCATCAAAATTCCCTGACAATTTCCAGGTCTGTGGCCAC
This sequence comes from Medauroidea extradentata, assembly GCA_003012365.1. Classification (NCBI taxonomy): domain Eukaryota; kingdom Metazoa; phylum Arthropoda; class Insecta; order Phasmatodea; family Phasmatidae; genus Medauroidea; species Medauroidea extradentata. The sequence continues at coordinate 2,800 of PNEQ01003780.1, forward strand.
CATTATATACCTCTGTCAACCTCCTACCGAGTGTCAAGGGACGTCCGTCAGCAACTTAACTCAGTGCGCGCCAATTTTCACTGAGTCACGGCAAGTTTACGCTCCATTTTTTTGCTCCATCGCAATCAGTCCTATTTTATTTGCTCCAGTACCAATATATCTATGAACAGAAGTCCGGCTGAACATATTAGATCTGGTTAGCGCACCAGTAACAGTGTGGTTCAGATTGCTACCAATTCCTTAATCAGTGTGAACCCCGATAATCAATGTGTGTATAGTGACTGTATTCTGTGCTTACGAATACATGTGGTGAAACTTGAATCCTGAGAGATTTATTTCAAAATTCCTAAATGTCTCAACCCAAACTTGCAGCCCATACCAGTGTTGTAAGTGTAGAGAAGCGCAAACGCGCTGCCGCCAAAAGATGCAGCGACTTGTGTCATCCTCAGGAACTCAACTTGAGTAGGGTCATACTGCCAACAGTGCCTCTACCAGGCCCCTCACCTATGCTGCAAGACCTTTGCAAAGAATACACAGCCAAGAATCAACCAACAAACCCAGCTACCACTGCACAGTCACAACTATTCTCAGTGAATTCCGGCGGCTCCGAAAACCCCTCATCAGCCCTGTGAATTCTCCTCAAAAACCTAGGCCAAAGCCCGTTCAGCGGCTGCTTGACGAGTGGTTGGCATCACCACCAACCACGCCAATCTCCGCCAAGAAGCTGCAACTCTTGGAAACCCTATTCTAAGGTGAATGCCTATGCCTATCTCTAACACATGTGAGAGTTCTTGTCCCTCGCCCTCTACTGTGATTTGGCCCAGCTCACCCAGACAGCACTCAACGGATAGGGAAAGAATTGCAGTAACCCAACAGTGTGACAGTCTACCCCTTGTCTCATGCTCCTCCCCTCATAGACTCCACACCTGCGATACACCCTCACAATAGATCCCCGAAAAGAGGCGACAAGATCATACTGGATTCTAATTTACATATCTTTGCAATATATGCTGTCAATAAATTATAAATTTAATATTAGCGAGTGCCACAAGTACAGATATCTTGCTCTAGATGCTCTAAAGAAAATTATTTCTTTAAATTATTTTTTATTCTTATTAAAGTGAAATTTCAGAAACATATTGGACTTATTTTTGCTTCGAATTTACTTTTGTACAGAATACAGTTATTAGGGAAAGAATTTTCCTCTAAACCCGCCCATAGAGATTAAATTCCAAAAATTCCTATTAAATTATGTGGAGTTAGAATTGATAATACTACAATTAATTTACTGCAGTTTCTGAAACTAAATTAACAAAAGAATTTCAGGTATTTAAAATGTCTCAAATGTAATATCAAATGCACTTACAGTAATTAAATGTTTAAAAACACAATAATTTTCAAAACAAAGTTATAAGCATTACCAAAAAATAATTTTTAATCCAGGATGACGGTAAATGTTCAACATTAAATATGTTGAAGCTTCTTCCATTTTAATGTTACATTTAAAATTAAAATAAATAGTATAAGTTTATGACTGTTCGTAAATATAATCTTATTTATGCCAGAAAAATTTTTTCACTGCCAAGAAACTTGGTTTTATGGCTAAATTTGTCTGTTAATCTCAATTTTACCTTTCAGTAGGCCAATGACTAAACCAGGAACTCATTTTGTTCTTCTTTTAACAAAGCTTACAAAATTGTTAATTTTTGTAGGCTTACTTGAAAAAGAACTAATTATGATACCTTAATTCTATTATTATATGTCTACTGAAAAGTAAGGTTAATAGCTAAGTTTCCACAGTGGTAAACTTACTCTTGAAATTTACGGTCGTGAGATAAAAATAGGCAAGGAAAACCAATAAATTAATTAATTAATTAATAAGAGGGTTATGTAACTATCAGCATCCAATATTTTTCGTACACTCTTTGACCATGAAAGGGTGTAACTCAGAATACGGTATGCAGATGTAAAAGTGAGTCATTAACAAAATTATTTTATTACTCTAATTTGTAAATCTTTGTTCCACTTGAAAATCGTTACCTGCCCTCCACATAAATGGAAATAACATTTTTATTTTTCTGATAAGACATATTATATGCTTTAAAATGGCCAAAATATTTCAAATGAAATGAGAAACACAATTTTAGAAAAAAAAATAAAAAAAATTGAATGCAAAATGGACGTTAATAAGACAAATATCGAAATTCGGTATATTACAAACCTATATTTTTATTTTGATACATTAATTTTAACAATTATACCTTAAAAATACCAGATATAAAATATATTGATATATTTTTTTTTTCAGATATCAACATCCTTACTGTCAGCACGGTGATGTGATAATTTACTGACCACATATGAAGCAAGTAATCTTACAGTCTTTATCTCAGTGGAGAGGGAGGAATTCTGCTATGCAACAAAAAGAGTAATCTGCTGGCTGTATGGCCAATCAGCAGGCTGCTGCACATCCTCTTTATCTACTTACGACCCTTCACGGTTCCCAGAAAAAGGGACTTATCAACGGAAAGGTCGCAATCGAGAATTTGGACCATTGTGGGCCAACTTTGACCCCCCCCCCTAATTTATGATAGAAACACAGACATACCGCAAAGCCTGTCACCTCTTCCACCTCAAAAAAGTAAACACAGCGAGGCGGCGCGCGGCGAACGTCACACCCCTACTGAGTCATTTTTTCCCCAAAATTACGAAGTTAATTAACATAATGTAAATATTATAAAAGAAGTTGAAGTATATTGAATAGAAATATAAATGTTGCAAGTTCGTGAATTATCTCAAACTACCACAATAATCGTAAACATCGCGAGGCGGCCGCGGCGAGCGTTATAACCCTACTGAAAGTCATTTTTCCCCCTAAAATTACGAAGTTAATTAACATAATGTAAATATTATATAAGAAGTTGAAATCTATTGAATAGAAATACAGATGTTCCAAATTCGTGAATTATCTCGAACTACCACAATAATCGTAAACATCGCGAGGCGGCCCGCGGCGAGCGCTATAACCCTACTGAAAGTAATTTTTTCCCCTAAAATTATGAAGTTAATTAACATAATGTAAATATTATATAAGAAGTTGAAATCTATTGAATAGAAATACAGGTGTTCCAAATTCGTGAATTATCTCGAACTACCACAATAATCGTAAACATCGCGAGGCGGCGCACGGCGAGCGTCATAACCCTACTGAAAGTCATTTTTTTTTCCCAAAATTACGAAGTTAATTAACATAATATAAATATTATATAAGAAGTTGAAATTTATTGAACAGAAATATAGATGTTCCAAGTTCGTGAATTATCTCAAACTACCACAATAATCGTAAACATCGTGAGGCGGCGAGCGGCGAACATATACAAACTGCGGGAGGATAAAGTGGCAAGTGGTGGTAGGTAAAGGGAAGGACAGCACAGCATCTTTCTACCTACCACCGCTACAATCACGTGTTTACGTACCATGTTTGTGCCACATGCACAGTGGTAACGTAGTGATAAAAATGTCAGGATTTCCTTACGCAGCAGACATCCCGCTTCGCATTGCCTCACAACTCAACACCACTGGCCAAGCACGCACTGACTTTGCATATTACAGTTGACCCGCCTTATCCGCGGTAATTTGTTCCAGGTAATCCGCGAATGTGCGAAACCGCGTATATTCACGACACCATAATAATCTACATAAATCACCATACACCATTACAAAATTAAACAGAAACATTAACAAAAAAATACTGCTAACACCGCCCTACGTTAAAAAAAAAGTCCGTAATTGTTGCCTACTTTTTCTTCATGATGGCATTTTCCACAAACTGTTTCAATTGTGTGAACTGGGACCACATAGCGTCACTCGCACCATGCCGCCTCAGAATGTATTCATAGACGTCCCCAGCTTTGAGGACGTCTTTCGTCGTCGGCGCAACTTCGGACTCTTCTGCTTCCTCCTCTTCGTCACTCGACTCCTGCCCCTGGACGTTATTGACATCGTCTAGCGTGCCCCAAACTGCAATGTCGTCATCCGCTGTCACGAACTCTGCAAACATGCAGTCTGGGTTCAATTGCTACCACGTTTCGTCGTTGCATGGCCGAGTGTAGGTCTGATGTTGTGGCTTCTTCAAGGGGTCTGGCTGCGGCTCCGACGAGGGGTCCGGGTGCGGCTCCGATGAGGGGCTCGGCATGGGCTCTGCGTCCACTGTGGGTGGGTCGTCGGGGTTTTCAGGGTTGGCAGCAGCGAGAGGTACATGGACGGTAGCATCTCCGCCGACTGGTGTGACGAAGTGGGCGTGTCGGAAACAGTTGGCGATTACTTCTGGTTTTAACTACCTCCAACTAGCCACAATCGCTTTCATTGCCCTAAAGACATCCCACTTCTTCATCTCTTTCCCGATGTCAAGCTTCAGCACCATGCTCCGCACAAGCATTTCTCGGAACTTCAGCTTCACCTGCTGAATTATCCCCTGGTCCAGAGGCTGAAGCACACTAGTGGTGTTCTTTGGTAGGAACACCAGCTCGATATTCCTGAGGTTATCGAGCACGGGATGTGCGGGGCAATTATCGAAGAAGAGGACTACTTTTCTGTTCATGACACCCATCTTGGCATCAAAACTGCGAAGCCACTTAGTAAAAACTGCCGCATTCATCCATGATTTCCTGTTGAAATCATAGTCACAAGGGAGAATGTTCCCCTTGAAACCTCTCGGTTTTTTAAACTTGCCTATTACAAGGGGCCTCATTTTGTCACTGCCGTCCATGTTGCAACACAGAAGGACGGTGAGGCGCTCCTTGCTCCTTTTCGCACCCTTGCATGTGTCCCCTTTCACCGCAAGAGTGCGATCTGGCAAGAGATTATAGAACATCCCCAATTCATCTGCATTATACACATCTCGGGGCTGGTAACGGCTGAGGACGTTTTGGAGCAAGGGCAACCACTCACTCACCGACTTAGGATCGACCGACGCACTTTCGCCGACGATCTTGTGGCTGGATATTCCGTGTCGAGTCTTGAAACGATTCGGCCACCCGACTGAACGCTTTAAGTCCGTTATTCCCAACTTCAATGCAAATTTCTCCACCTTTGCCAACATCATTGGTCCGCTCACAGGCACATTTTGAGCTCTCAGCTCACCAAACCACTCCAACATAGCTTGCTCTAAGTTATCGTACGTCGCGCCCCTCAAATTTTTAATTGCACATTGCGGCCTTCCTTCTGTACTGCATTTAGAATTTCTTCACTCTTTTTGAGAATCGTGAAGAGAGTAGACTTCGGAATGCCATATTGCTGCGCTATCTTCGTCTTTGAAACTGTCATTTTATTCACTTCCTGGATAATTTCATATTTTTTCATGAGCGACAAACTGGCTCGCTTTTCACTCATTTTCACGAATTTACGAGTTTGTGTAAGTCAAAAATCAAGTCACGATCGTCAACAATAATTTGCAAAATCAGGTAAAAAATTTAACCAAATCAAAATCCGTGTAAAACTGCGCGTGTCGTCAACAATCGTTCACAGAATCAAGCCAACAATGTTATCAAATCGAAATCCAAAAATAAAATGAGTGCGTCGTCAACAATTTACGTCACAAAATCAAACCAGCATTGTAACCAAATTGGCGTCCAAGAAACAAAGCTTAATAAGTCGTCAACAAATACCGTAACTAATAAGAACCAAGAGAAATCCGAATCAACAAGCGAGAGTACCGTATCCACAAGTAAGTAAGATCACACTAACAGTAACGAGTCGCAAGACAAAGGCACGGGCTGGCCTGCAATAGACGCGCGCGCAGATGCTATCAGGTGATGCGGTAGTTTACCGGTATTGGTTAGCGGTCAGTCGAGGGAGGGGGTGGTATCTATTTTTAGCCGTCTGCCTGCTTGCAGTACAGCGCTCGCCAAGATAAATGTGACACATAGCGTCAACAAAGTATAACAGACGTATTTTTTGACCGATTTTACTCAAATTTTGAACTTTTTAGACTCAAATTTTTCACGGTTTCTCAAAAAAGGGTTGTATAAACGGAAAGAACGCATCAGAGGGGGGTCGCATCAGTGGGATTCTACTATAATAATAATAATAATAATACCATAATAATATTAATAAGAGTAATTTGTGATAAAACTTCTATTAGGAGACAAAGTGTGAGATGTGTGCAGAAAACAATTACGACGACGACTATGACTACGACGACAACTACAACAATTACTACGACTACAATGATCACAACCACCACCACAACAACCACAACCACTATTTTAAATCCATTGTAAAAGATGGTGTCAAAAAAACATGCTCAAATACAATTAAATTTAAACAATCTAGAAGAAGTTTACAAATTGATTAAACAGAATCCAGGACTTAAAGTTGGCATTTCCAAGTTTTGTGAGCTGCACCGTAAAAATTGAATTTTGGTTGAAGCTAACGGTACCCACACTGTGTGCATGTGTGTGTGTGCACGCATGCGCATGAGTGTGCAGTGCAACAAAATGTAAAGTTGATGGCAACTGCATTTTGTAAATTGCCTGCCCTACAAGATTCTGTTAATCTTCTTCGAGATTATAAGGACTGTAATAGTGCTTGTATCTGTCCAGAACTCACAACAGAGGGCTATTTTCCTTTCTTCGAGTCAAGAAATGGAAAGAAACCTGTTAAGATATGTTACTTTTCAGATGGATGTGCTGCTCAATACAAGAATCGATATATTTTTTATAATGTGTGCTGGCATTATCAGACGTGCCGAATACTACAAATTTTCAGTAGTTTATACGAATAATCGGACCTTACTACCAGTGACCAGTGTAAATACTCATATTTACAGTAAAATTAGTCTAGCATTGTCGAAGCCAGAAATTTTTATATATAAATAACTGTATGTATGTATTATAATATATATATTGCAGTAGGTCCAACAAAAAATGCTGAAGTACCCGACAAACAGGTAATGTGATTATGTACAGATATATAAAGGCTGTGCTACAATAGTCGTAAGAAATAACCGTAAAAATCTAACACATTCTTTTGAATGGTGCATGCTACAACACACCGTACTGCTGCCTAGACACTGTAAGAGGGATAGAAAGCTGTCCATTTCTCACAATGCGTTTATGGTTATTTCTATACGGCTAATTTACACCCATTGTAGCACAGGCTTAAGGTAACACATTCACTACGGAAAACCCGTGAAAACTACAAATTTTTCACAAAATTACTACTGAAAGCTTTGGTAAATGGGTGGCAGCTCTGCATTATGAGGATTTTGGGGTCAAAGTTTAATGGTACATTTTTTGCTACCTCACACGGAAAAAGTGCTAGCGATGGGTTAGGAGGAACACTCAAAATCATGGCAGCAAAGCATAGTTTACAGCTGCCATATCAAAATCAATTCATGACTTCAAAGCAACTGTAGGAGTGGGCGAACAATGACAAACATACAATACATTCTACATTTTCCACAATCTTTGATTACAAGCAGGAGACTAATGCACTGAAGAAGAGATTTTGTAATGCATAACAAGTTCCTGACACACAGAAACTTCACTGCATAATCCTCAAAAGCAATACAGAATTCTATAAACCCTTCTCAATTGCTACACAATCTAAAGAAGAGGATACTGCAGCCACTTGTCAGGCGGACCAGCACTGGGCTTAACCTACAGTGTTTATTTCTTCTTTCTTTTGCCTTAAATTACCGTATTTAGCCACTTTTAAGACGCACATTTTTTTAGGCTTTTCAAGACCTAAAAGTGGGCTGCATGTTACATTTGCCAGCATTGTAAGAGATGTACACAAAAAAAATTTAGTAAAAAACCATTTGTTCCCTGATTTGCTAGCATGTACTTACAATGTAGAGTACTGTGTCAATCTAGAAATAAACATGAACAAAAACCCGGTCTCAATTCACGTCACGAACTGTAGAGAAAATGAGTTGTATTTGAGTCTTAGGCCGTTTTAACACAGCAGCAAAGCGCACAGCCACATGCCTCATGTGCCGAGCTATCGATAACACAGCGGAAGTTTTCAAAGTCAATAGGTACTGTCTGAACACAAAAACAATGGTAGAGAAAAACCGTGAGGTGTAGACAAATAGTGATAACACAAACTTATTTAATTGCAGAAGTTTGTGTACCTTGTGTACCCAATGGCATTTACTAGTGATTTATTGTGCTTACCTGTACGAATCAATATGGAGAGCGCTAGTAGAAAAATTGTTTACGCGGAAAGTTGTAATTGAGAGAATGTGACGTGTTTCGAGTTAACATTGGATTGTTTTCATTTTTGCTTTTATGAAATGAGACACGTTCGTATTCCTTTTCGTTTTTTTTATGAAAATAAAAAGCGCAGTGGGTTCTAATTTTTGCTACTTATACGAAATGAGAGAAGGTGCTTGTCCTTTTTTATGTGAGAAAAAGTGCAGTCTCTATCCCCCCTTTCCCTTCCGGATTTTCTGCCATACACAGTAAGGAAGGTGGTCTGGGACGTTGAAGGGGGAGGGGGGGGAAAATAAATACGTGGCTCAGCTGCGCCAAAATAGGATGCAAGCTGCACGCGACTATCCTGCCGGACATTTATGTGGGAGGGGGAGGGAGGCGGTGCAGCAGCTGCCACTTCTATAAACACACGCCTGTCTGTAGCTTTGCTTGCGGATGGTGAGGAGACAAGCGACAGTTCACATGACGGCAAGGTCAGACTTGTTTTGAAAAGAAAGACTGGAGGTGAGTCTTAGACTGGAGAGAGTCTTAGACTCGAGTAAATACGGTATTGTTATAGGTTTGGTTGAATTAGTGTATCTTAAAGGTAGGATGACTGGCCACTGCACAAGTTAGTTGTCTATTATAGCAAGCTTTAAAATAATTTTAATTTTTTTTGCTAAGTTAATTTTATATTGTGTTCTTTCAGTTTTGGTTATACTTTTGAGTAATTTCAGTGTTTTATGTAATAAAAGTAGTTACTGTAAATTCTCATTAGGGTACATTGTTGGGCAACGTAAACAACGGCCAGGTGCGCTCACTGAATTCTGGGTAGGCTATTTTTAGATTCACTGGTTTTACCATTAAGCGTTGTCGAGGCACAGGCAAGAGTGATTCTCTGCGCAGGAAGACGTAAGCCAATGAACAGTGGCGATTTTTAGCTTTTATTATAGATTTAAACCTAATTAACTGTTATACAAATACTAAAATAAGCACTTGGACAATACATAATTTGTGTTGCAATTATTTGTATTTATAATTTGATTTTTGTACTTCTTCAATTTGTTTTAGTTAATTTTAAGTGTTGGTTTGGTGGGTGGCCATGGGATGCGCTATCGAGAGAGAACCAGCAGTTATTGGCATCAGGTGGCCATTCTAGCTGTTCTGTGTTCAGACTCGGGGCGAGATCGACGTCCTTTTGTGTGTACAGTTTTAGACCAAGGAGTAGCAAGACTCAGCGATGTCAAAGACAGGCAAGCCTGCAGTGAAGTATAGGGAAGTGGGGCTCTGTGGGCATGAGACTTTAAGAACTTGAGGCATCGAGCCTATGTTGTTTTTTGTCTTCAGTAATGCATTTTAATTCCTAGAAAAATTTTTTGTTTTGTTTGGGAAAGTTTGGTATGAGCGTGGCTTGTTTTGGTTCTCTCTATTTCTACTAGGTCAGCTCAATCTGTGCAGTGGAAGTTATGATGTGTGAAATTTTTCTTCTGGTTAAATAAATACCCCATTCAAAGCAAGTCACCTTAAATCCTTTCTATTTCTACTACTACAACACGTGCCATACAATAATTATGGATATTATTTAAAAGATGGAAGATAGCACCGTCACATTTTCTGGTGCCGTGACCAGGATAGGAGGTTAAGTCACAGCCCCGCCACACACTGATGCTTAAGTACTGGATTTTGAAGCAATTGTAGGGTTTGTGACACCAATGAATAAAAACAAGGAGTCAAGGTTTCTATCCTGGCCCCTCATGGACCTTCTCCATCATTCACATACCCAAGGCATCCCGATATTTTAACAGTGACATCCAAATACATTTTGACACACTTAAACCCCACAGCAGCAACAGGAAGAGTGTACAGACTGACCCAATCAGAAATGCAGAGAGCCAGTTATAAGTTTCTAATGAGAAAAAAGTGAATCAAAGTAAAACTTTCACGCAGCCTTAAGAGTTAGGCTTACCTCGTTTTTGCCCAAGAAGGGGTCGCTTAAATCCAGTATTGTGAGCCGCGTTGTCGTAAAACTAAAAGAGTTAGAGATGCTTATGACTACCATTTTTGTATGTATCAGTCTAGGGCTCGGGACACATCCCCCAACCTTGAAAGGGTTGCTTCCTGAGAAGGGAGCCTAAGCCTGACGTCCACTTTAACCCCAGGGTTGCTTCCTGATAATGGAGCCTAAGCCTGACGTCCACTTTAACCCCAAGGTTGCTTCCTGAGAAGGAAGCCTAAGCCCGCACTCCTACCTGTTTACCATTACCTATCTTCCGTGGGTTACTTCTTGAGAAGGGAGCCTAAACCCACCTACCCATCCTCTATACAGGTTGCTTCCAGAGAAGGAAGCCTAAGCCTGATCCTACCCTGTACTTGTGCCAAAAGCTCGTTTACAGGATGACGTGCCCTAGCCATGAAGGAAGCATAAGGGAATGCACCCTATAGCGAGTTTGTCAGTCTATGAGAAGTTTCAGGGCTCCCTTACAAGTGACCATGCAGTCGAGTATAGTAGTGAACACAGTGTATAAAAGCAGTATTGTATAAAGACCAGTGTAAAAGCCGTATTGTATAAAGACCAGTGCAAAAAAGTAATTGTGAAAAGTGTACAGATTGAGTTACAATATATACAGTTCAAGCGTATTTCCTAGTTTTCATTTCTTAAGTAAAAGTACTCATGTCAGATACTGAGGGTTTGGTAATCAATACATTGTCAGAGGAGAGAGCACTAATTGACGGCAGTAAGTCAGAGGCCACATCTAAGCGCCGCTATAAGGACACAGAGAATCAACCACCCAAACATAAACAAGATAACTTCATTCGTATCCTTAGGGATGTGCAACGCCTAAATCGGCCTTTGATACGTCTGAAGAAAATGCCAGAAAAGCCTGCACCTTTGCCTCACCCTCGTGTTCAGCAACTAAAGTGGGAAGCCGACTTCGAGCCGAAACGTCTGTCGGACCGCAAACACCGTCTCCTGAAGGAGATATTCTAAAGGTGTTGAGTGGATAGCACGCCTACCCCCCCTTCATGTAAAAGTGAGAGTTTTCCCGCTCTGCTGTTAGAACTGCTGTGTCGACTGCCCAGGAAACCACTCTCCTCGGGACACCTAGCAGCCTCTCCTCCCCTTCAGGGAACCTTCATGCTTGCTAGTTAAACAACTGTTGCTTCCTTAAAGAGAAACTCAAATTCACCCCGTTGCCAGCAGAGTCGCAACACTTTTAATACAATATTAATACAAAAATTAAATTATTCTCAAATTAAATTGTGTTTGGTCTTGAAAAATTAATTTTATAATCACCTTTCATTTCTTTACTACACAATAACAAACAAAATGTGAAAATGGCATTATTAAATGGAATGTGTTACCTTTGGTTGGTATTGAGCAGTACAGTACGCATTTCATAATTGGAAGACATCCATTAACAGAGATGAGTTACAGTTTACTGATTTTCCACTGTACAGTACTGGATTAAATCCCAATTTTTCACTTATCACAAAAGGTCTTAACAGATATAACTCAATGTATACAATGACCTTAATGTTTAAATGTGTTTAACTGTGATTACCTTACTTATGTACATTTGTACAGCAATCTTAGAAATTAAATGTTTTATACAAATTATGCAGCTTCTGGCCTTTGCACTAAGGCTTGTGTAAAAATTCATATACAGTAATCCACTGCAGTTTCTACTTCACGTTTGAGGTGAACATAGAGAGCCAACATAAGAAACAGACTTTTTTAAGAATTAAAAAAAAATTTTTTTTGAAAAGCAATTAAAAGTGCAGCAGAGCCTCGATTTTGCGTACACTCATTTAACGAAAACACTGATATAACAAAAGGATTTTTAGGAACCGTCAAAAAATAAAAAAAATAAAAAAAGGACAAAATAATTAATAGACTCTGATAAAATGGAATATAAATTGTAATGTAAGTCTAAAATACTACCACTGACCACAGTATATACTTACTTCTCCGTAGATAAGCTTAAACCATTCGCCGAAGAAAAAATTGTTAAAATTTGTTGAAAACTTTGGCTGCGAGAGCAACTCTGAGATAAGCACGTGCAGGCACAGCCTAGCGGGCGACACTGTGTACTGTAGCGTAACAAGCGCGCCTAGATCCTCATCCTAGCAGCTGGCGAGTGACCGAGCATCTAGGTATCCAGTCTCCACAGTGCGACGGTGAACAGCACATGAACTAATTCACAGCGTGCTCTACGGTTTAATTCTATTACCGATAGAATGCAGTAAAGTCCTGCGTGATTATTTTCTGTCGCATCCGGTGATAAAACCAGCAAATTTATAAATTATTACGTAATTGTACTATTCATACAGACTTTTTAAAATGAATTTATTACTGTAAACTTAAATAATTCGTTTCTCCAAAGTTTAAAAAATGTTCTGGTGCAAAGCAATTTTAGCTAGCAGCAGACCAACCAGTTTGTTGAACGAGAATGATTGCCTACAAACTACAATGGCCGCTGTGTGCATGTTTAATTATTATTTTACAGTTGTCTCACAAACTTTTAATTCAGTTTTCATAGAAATTTTTAAAACATTTTTCGTGGGAATTTCCTGAATTTCGTTGGAGTGGGCGGGAGAGAGCCGGAAAGAATGACGCTATTAGTCATCACTTCTCACGTGTCGATGGCGCGAAGGGCAGCCTAACTCACAGTGTGCACAATCACCGAGTATTCCACAGGAAGTATTTTGAATTCCCCCCCCCTCAATTTTTTTCTTTCACTGCTGTGGCTTACCTGTTGATGGTATGCGTTTATTGCTTTGAGCTAAAGGACTTTTTATAATTATGTACCTTAAATTCAGACGAAACAAGTCTGATTTAACGAAACATTGATTTAGAGTATACATTTCCGGCACCCGTGGCATTTCATTAAACAGAGGTTCTACTTAGTTATTGTTGTTTATGAACTAACCTGCTTTGGAATGCACACGAACATTGGCACATGACTGAGGGGCTTATTCATAGTCGTTTTTGACCCGGACTAGTGCGGGATTATCGTCGGACTAATTTTTGTCTTATTCATAGACGCGGACTAACGCTAGTCCGAGTCAGGTCCAACGCTGGACTAACTGGCACAAGATGATCTCAGGATCATCTCGGAACTATCTCACGACTATGAATAAGGCCCTGAGGGTTCACCACGTACCTAACAGTTTAGAACAAAAGCCGTGATAGACTTTAAATTTCATTGGAAATTAAATTTTCCCCAGATATCTTATCAAAAAAGTATTTTTGATGGACGCTTTGGTTTTATCACAGCAAAAACTTGAAAACTACAACACCACACTTTGCTAAACACACAGAAATCACAGCACTCTATCAGTAATATAATTAATAAGTAAAGCACTCACAATAAAAATAATAGAATGCTAACTCATCAAAATGTACTGTACTACATAAAAAAGTATGTGAAAATCATTCAACTATAATTTCTTGTGAACGGCGAGCAGTACTTATATTTCAGTAATACAGTCGGTCTGCCTTATTCTGCAACCTTTGTACATTTCGTATGATATGAGATAAAGTATGAGAAATAAGAACAAGCATAAGTGATGCAATAGAAAGGGTAAAAACTTTTTGGTGCATAAAAACGTTCCAATCAACAGGATGGTATTGCATGAAAAGACAATTTGCCTTCACAAAAGATTATTGAAATAATACTGTATATGAAATTGATAACAGAGAATTCAAGACTGAAGAAAAGGCTGGTTTCCTAGTTTCATAATATGCTACAATCTTAAAAATTAAAGATTAGTGGTAAATTTGCATCAGCTGAAACAACATCAAAATTTCCGAATAAGTTTCTGGAAACAACCACATATCACTGTAACGCGCAAAAAAAATTATCCACACATATTATTCGTTATTGTTAAAGGGAATGTAACCATTAACATTTATCTATTTTTGTTCAATAAAATTTAAACCTAAGTTAGTGTACAAAAAGCAGGCATCTAAAATGTAAACAATTCTTACCCGGCTTCTAAAATGTAAACAAATCTTAGCCAGCTTCTAGAATATAAACAATTCTTAGTCTGTTATTAAATAACAATTAGCAACTTGCCCAACAATTCTCTGATAATGGGTTTTCTTATGATCTATTTCTTTTTGAAGTAATGAGCACTCTTGGGTGTTGGAAACACGGGTAGCAAAATAATAATAGCCAATGTACTATTTGTTTAAGTTGCCTTTCGTTTCAGTTGGCAATAAAGTGTGATACACTCGGTTCTTCTATCTTGCAGTTGATTCTACTGTACTTAGTCTAGGCCATATTTGGCCAGGTGGCATAGGCATCAAATTCTTTTGCATATATATTTTTATTTGTCCTCTGTCATATTGGGAAGCGTTTTGGAGCCTACAAAACCATTGATTGACACTGTAGTTGTGTGTTTAAGTGTTGGTGGATGGTGGGGCCTGTAAGATGGACTAGTACGCCTTATTAGGCAATAAGTGAGAGCAGTTGTGCAAGTGGGCTGCGGTCCGAGGATTATGTATGATTAAATACGGAGTGACTAATTTACAGCATGTGGGCAGCATCAAGGCCTAAACAAATATAATTATTTTCTTTCTGAGGATCTAAGAACTTTAAATAGCTTACGTGCAGAAACGATTATCTGTGTTTCATAAACTGCTCAAAAAAATTTTCACATTAAAGACCTGTACTACGCTACTCCTTTGTTGGTGCCACCAGTATAGTATGACTTAATGTACATCACCTTTGAAAGATATTTTTTAAGTTATTCACAAAGGTGGCTCGATGTTCACTGTTTATCTACAGTACCTTAAACAGGACTTGGATACAGGAAATGATTATACAAATACAGTAGCTTACTATTGTCACGACACAATATGACAGAAATCATACAATATAAATGCCAAGCACAACTCTACCAAGGGGTTATTTTAAATTCTAGTACATAAGGCATCAATTTAATTTTCGTTGGCTGTACAGAAGCAATATTTCCATGCAAACAACATGAGCAGAATGTAAGAAAACAACTCTAATAATTCTTCAATACGTAATAATGAATGGCTGAGCATTCCCTATAAACCTTTAATGGTGCTGCCTATCCCAGAACCCTTTTAGCAACAAGAATACAGTTTCACTAATTAAATTCTATTAGACGGAGCTGAGTCACATGTATCTACAAACATGTCATGTCGCAACTGACTTGTGCTTGATCTTATTGGTGTGGGTACGTTGCTACAGGAGTTTTCAGGTTGGTTATTTTTTTAATACTCATGAAAAAAAACTCCAACAACTATCACAAAATATTCCCTTTTTTACTCCTGTAGCAATGTTTTCTCCTCTTCTCAATGCAGAAAATGGTTTTCTACTAAAAGCAATATATCGAAAGGTGATTGAGATGAACATGTAAATCCCTATACAGTACTTGCTCTTAAGCTTAGAGGAAGACAGCACCCAAGTGTAAGGCATGCAAACCAGGAAATCAAACTTAAGGGCACCACCAACCTGTGCGTTAGGGGCTAAGAAGTGATGGCGCTGTAAAGGTGACCTTGAAGAGTGTATCAAATGCCACGTTGTCACAACGAGCCAAGCCCTGAACTAGCACGCAAGATTTCCGCTGATCATAACATTTTACTAGTGGAAAGTCTGTAGCAAAGTCTAGTGCTTGTTTCTATCTGAGTTTCGCATACATCCAGTTAGTACATTTTTAAGTATACTGCAATCATAAAAGGCAGTTTCTACATTTGTTGATGAGTTTAAAAAAAATTCTATTAATGAGCATGGTTTATTAATGATGACATTCTGTCCTTATCTGAAGTGTGTTTTCTTTTCGTACATTGTCACAATGGGCACACATTAAACAATTTTTGTATAAAATTTTCATTTACTAACACAATACAGTATAGAATTTTAAATGTGTGGTACGTGGCACCCCTAAGCGTTTATTGGAAAAGTTTAAGCATTAACAACCAGCGTTACAAGGCTATGAATAGAGACAGAGATACACCATGATAGCACTGTACAAACCTGGTCCTGTGTAATGCCAGTGCCGTGGTGGCTGACGCTAACTCTGTAGTGACGACACAACTCCACCATGGAGTTGAAACCTTCATCACATTCCTCACAGCCCACTTTAAAGTCCTTGACCTTGTAATTGACAGGGGTGAGGTCAGGGTGATAAGTGCGGGCACTGCACTTGTCGCACGCTAGTACGTTACCACCATGGCAAGCCTTGCGATGAGCCACTAAGTTACTCCACGACACATACGTGTTGGAACACAGTTGACATGAGTAAACTCTTTGTTCCCTGGGAACAAACCATCAGTAATAAGCTAATTACTTAACTAGAAGCTTAATTCAGCACAACAATAAGTTTTACATACATATTCCAAATATGTACTGTTTTATGTGTGATTACAATCGGTTTACTACCACCCCAAAGAATTTTCAAGTATGTATTTACTATACTTTAAGCCCATTCAACAACGTTGCACACATTAGCTTCCAATTACAGAAGGTACACATTGTACTATTTTCCTAATTTTCATTACATTTAATGGGTGCTGTGAAGTGGTCAGACCACTGACATTCCACCACAACTACCTCGAAGTTCCGATCTTGGTGGGATTGCACTCAGTTTTTTTTTTTTTTGCAATATAGAAAGTGAAGTAGAGGTTGCCACTGACCAGCTGGTTTTCTCAGGATACTCCCATTCTTTCTCTGTATTATGTGAAAGCTTCATACCTTATAACACTCACCAGCATTCAAGACCAGGTTATTAAGTACCAACTAAAATATATCCACTTTACTTGTACTTTATAAAAGTCTTTTGATTTGAAATAAAATACAATAAAATATAAAAATTTAAACAAACATTAAATACAAGGAATTCAGTACTTGCAAACTAACTTATTCACACAAATATTATTGTAACCATTTATTCAACATTCATTAGCAAAATTTAAGTAAACGCAAATACAACTTTGCATTTTGTTGTTCTTAATGTAAATACACATCAAA
This sequence comes from Medauroidea extradentata, assembly GCA_003012365.1. Taxonomy (NCBI): domain Eukaryota; kingdom Metazoa; phylum Arthropoda; class Insecta; order Phasmatodea; family Phasmatidae; genus Medauroidea; species Medauroidea extradentata. The sequence continues at coordinate 20,003 of PNEQ01003780.1, forward strand.
CTCAAGTATCATATAGCTCGCTGCTGCACACAGTAAGTTTATCACTGATTGTCGCTACTACCTAATCTAACTATCATATCAACACACAATGGTACAACATACACTGTTTGGTAACCGAACATGTATTTCTTGTACCTACAGAGCGACCTATGCTTACCTACCTTTACTCCGCCAGCAACTCTAAAACCACTACATGTACTACAGTGACTCTGAATATCAGTCGCAATCATGACTATGAAGCACAAAGGAAGCATTTGTGCGCCTATTTCTAATCAAAAGACAGCGAATTTAACATTTAAGTTTAATTTTAAAAATTGAAATACACTAAACCCCCGATTTTACGAACCCTGGATTTAACGAAGGTAGCGATTCTACGAATACAATCTCAGGAACCCTCAAAAAATAACAAAATTATATAACAAAAAAAAATTTTAAGGAATTACGTTGACAATGAATAAAACATACTGTATCTAATTCACGGCATTAAAATATGAATTGTGGGGTTGCAGTTGTTACTTGGTAAGTCACAATATTAAAAATAAAACAAAAATAACGAAAATCCGTTAAAAAATGCGGCAGTGACAGTTCGAAAACCGCGCGGCGCCGCTTCCTGCGCCAAGCCGGCCGGCCTGTCTCCAACTACTACGTATTAGGATCTATATTGAGGTCGTACTATACACGCTAAGTTCCAGCGCATGCGCATATGCTCATTTAACTATAGTACAGCCTCCTTCTAGGCTGTTTCACGGCGTCTTATATCTCTCTCGTCTCGCGCCGAATGAGTTTACTTTTTTACACGAACCCTATAAATAATAGCGTGACATTTTTCTTTATTGCGTTAACACCATGCGTACTTAAAACATTTAACTTGGCGCATAATTTTCTTAAACAATGCGTTACTGCGTGTCGTAAAACGTAGGTTTCACAAGTGAGCACGATAATAGCGCTACCTATTTACCAAGCGAACAAACATTTGTCTCCGGTATGTCGAACTTGGAAAATAAATAGACGTTCGTGTATTACGTAATGCCGGAACTCCTAATTTATTTTTACCGCATATACTGACTGTGATAGTTATTATTTTCAATCACTTATACATGTAATTCTCGACGATTTTAGGTAAGAACGTCACAAAACGACGTTTTTGGAACAACGTCGGTATATGCTACGGTGCCGCTATCTATCCTCCATCTTGTGAACGTTCGTACAGTTGCGCTATCTATCCGCTCTGCACGCTACTAGTATCTACGTTCTCGTACAATTCAACAACAACGTCGAGGGAATGTTTTTACGTTAAGTTATATAAAACTGCGCAATGAATAAATACATCCGCTTATTCCTTCTTTCCTTGGTGTATAATTTACAAGGGCATTTTACTAGTAAGGAATTCCTACATTTTTTTTTCCTTCATTAAACGCTACGCAAATCGGGCTATTCGCTCGTGAGAAGGCAATCGAAAGTTCGGTTTTCTCTTTTTTTTTTAGGACAAAGGTCGATCATATATGTTGTTCAGCGGTGTTCTTTTGATCGTAAGACGTCTGCCTATTGATATAAATTTATATTTCAACTATCACTTGCGTTATTTTTCCGTTAAATGCTACGGGAGTCGGTCTATTCGCTCGAGAGAAAGACACTGGGAATCTTGACTTTCTCATTTTTTTAGGAAAAGGATTGGTCTTATCTATTATTTAGCGGTGTTCTTTTGATCATAAGATGTCTGACTATTGATATAAATTTATATTTAAACTATCACTTGCCTTATTTTCCCGTTAAATGCTACGGGAGTCGGGCTATTCGCTCGAGAGAAGACACTCGGAATCTCGATTTTCTCATTTTTTTTAGGAAAAGGATTGGTCATATCTATTGTTTAGCGGTATTCTTTTGATCATAAGACGTCGGACTATTGATATAAATTTATATTTAAACTATCGCTTGCTTTATTTTTCTGTTAAATGCTACGGGAGTCGGGCTATTCGCTCGAGAGAAGACACTCGGAATCTCGATTTTCTCATTTTTTGGGGACAAGGGTCGGTCATATCTACCGCTCAACAGTGTGACGTCTGGCTACTGATATCAATTTATGTTTACATTATTACGTTAATTAATTTCCCGCAAAAAGCTACGGAAGTCGGGGCCTAGAGACACTTTGCAGAAAAAATGCAATTTTAAAATTTTCTGTTAAGTT
>PNEQ01003780.1:23187-57361 GCA_003012365.1 Medauroidea extradentata
CGATTTTCTCATTTTTTGGGGACAAGGGTCGGTCATATCTACCGCTCAACAGTGTGACGTCTGGCTACTGATATCAATTTATGTTTACATTATTACGTTAATTAATTTCCCGCAAAAAGCTACGGAAGTCGGGGCCTAGAGACACTTTGCAGAAAAAATGCAATTTTAAAATTTTCTGTTAAGTTGGGGGGGGGGGGGGAAAAAATAACCCGCTATCGAATTTACGAAGGTAGCGATTTTACGAATGCGATGAGAGGAACCGTGAGTATTCGTAAAATCGGGGGTCTAGTGTACTAGACAAGTTACAAAGTGGTTCTACAGCCAGTTCGATAGCACATGAATACAACATGAATAAATGTACTGTGCATTCCATCAAGAAAAAAGAAGTGGAAATACGTAAATGTAAATGAAGCTGCCCTCAAAGTGTCAAAGTGACATCCAGGGTGCATGATATTTATAACTACAAGATGGAAAAGAGACTGAATTTATATATTTAAGAGATGGTAGCCAGGAAATCTGTTCTATATGGAATGGCCCTAAGGCCACAAGTACTTGGAATTTTTGAACACGTAATAAGAGTTGTGCATAGCCTGTGACCATTTATTACTAGTAAAGGATAACAACCCAAAACTGCTATGGCTTACACAACATCAAGTTGAATGGAGAAGCTGGATCAAATTATAAGACAGCCGCAGATGCTTTTATTCCAGTATTTTTAAAGGTGATGGAAGAGAAGCGCTGCATGAGTGAACAAGTGTTTAATATAGACAAAAGTGCTTTTCTTTACAAGCAAGTGGGGTTTTGTGCATACACTACCAGAACAGTTTCTAAGGCTCCTGGATTCAAAGCTTATGAGGTTTGTGAAATTCTATTGTTGGACACAAGTGCTAAGAATGACTTTAAATGTAACTCTTAAGTCTTTATTAGTGTACAGAGATAAAAAAAACTCACGGTTCTCAAAGGCAAAAGGCATTTAAGAACGACTACACAAGAAATGTCAATAAAACTGTCTGTCAGGATCTTTCTACTGAGAAATTGTTAACAATGGCACAGTATTCTAAGAAACTAGACATTTGTGACTGACATATATGAATATGGTTATAGATTTTATAAAGGCTGCATGCGAAGAAGTCTCATAATCAACCATTAATAATTATTGGAAAAACCTGCGAGAAGAATGTGTTACAAATAGGAAAGCTGTTGATGAAACTGATGTATTGAAAGACATTGTACGCTTGGTTAAGGAGATTGTTGGTGAAGGTTTTGAGGATATTCGTGAAGAAAAAGTTGAAGACATTATTAATGAAAAAGGCGCAAGACCCAACCTTAAACAAACAAGTTAGACAAGCTAGCTTATGACAGCAGTGATAGCAATGAGGAGGACAGTGATCAGGTCCCTTACGTGAACACATTTAATTTAGCTAAGCTTTCAGAATTATCGAATGATTCTACACGACTTAACAAAAATACATATCAAGAATGTGATGCTATTTTAGAACAAAGTTTGAAATTCATACAATCAGTTGAGCCTGCATTGCTTCCTTATGTTAAGGTTTTGAAAGATTTCAAATATTGAGCTAGACAGACAACACTCACACAGATTTTTTTTTCAAGTTCTCTATTGGTTGAAAAACCAAACACTTGACCGCGACCGGATTGCTCACGCCATAAGCAGTTGGAGTTAGAAGACAGCAGTATCGATGACCTGATGAGCATGGAGTAAGAGGCTACGGGAGAAGGGAAAGCATTGCAAGGTAGGAAGTGATGCTTTATCTACTGTAATCTATCTCTTGCACCCAGTACTAGCCTCAACTAGTTTCAAAATAATCACTTTTTTTTTCAGAATGAAAAAACTTTTTACTCAGAGTGTAACGTGTGTGAACTTAATCTGTTTTGTTACTGATGTAAACATGAGTTTTCCTTATGTTGGGCAACTATTGTTAGTGTATGTAATGAATTGTGGAAATTTCATTTCTTTCTTGTAATAAGACGTGTAATAGAGTGAAACAAGGGTCTCGGTACCTAATATTATTATTTTCATGTTTCTGGCCTCAGTATTCACAATTTCATTATTTGCAGGATTTTCGAATAACCTACCCTTCTCAAATACAGAGGGACTATTACTGTATTACACATGTGCTACATTTGAAATAATAGTAATAAAAATAATAACAATAATATAGAAAATTTATTATAAATAACTTAAAAGAATTAACTCACTTGTGGCTGGCAATGTGTGCATCAAACAATTCCAGGTTGTCAAATATTTCTCCACAGAAGTCACAAGGGATTGGAAGCGTGACATTAATACCATGCATTGAAAATAGTACGTCTTCGTCCAGTGTTGAGGTGTCAAATTCCGTATTATTTGTACCTTGTATGTCTGAGATACCATCATCGTCAGTCCCCGTTGCTCTGCAAACATAAGTTAAGACTATGGTCAATATTTTCAATTAAAATTTATTTTACATAATGACACACACACAATATTGTGTAGACATCATTTTGACACTGGTTAGCTATAACTATTACAGACAGGAAAAATTAGCGGGTTCTACGGCCAGCTAGAAGAACTTCACAGTTCTGTGTACTTTACGTCTGCAGATACTTGTTTGTTGGCTGCTGCACCTGAAGTGGTCGGTGTACATCAGACGAGGCAGCCTGTGAGGGTTTTCATGCAGGTGTGGTATTGGTTCAGAGTCAAGAACAAGTTTCATAAACTGTGACTCAATCATGAAAATAACTCACATGTATACGAGTGAAATCTAGCTTCTCGTTTAGTAAATTCACAAAACTTCCTGGTCTCTAATAATCGTTTATCCTAAATAACAGATGTATTGGCCATTTGTACACGACTTATGCAGGGTCAATGTGGATACCTAATTAATGTGTGCTGATATTTAAGGGCACATTTTCCAGCTGGGAAGTCTGAGTGAAACAATACTAGCAGCTTTTAGTCTATAGTATACTGAAAGAAACACACTTTCCCTCCTCTTCATACAAGCCAGCCTTTTCAAGGACACACCTCCCTCCCCATCTCCTAACTCTGCTTCCAAACACAGCCCCGCTACGGGAACAGAGGACTATTTGCAACATGATACAATGTCATAAAAAAATTAATAAAGAAATTTGTAGAAGAAAATTAAGACAGAATATGTTTGGAAAATATTGTCTATTTGTAATGTACTATTTTATATAACATAAAGCTAATTGTAAGCAAAATGTTTCTCAGGATTCTGTTCCAACTTCTAAATTAACTGACTAGTGTTATTTAATTCTTGCAAAATAGAAAAAAATAATTTTTCAATGTGGACAATCTTTTATAGCGATAAGAAAGAAAGGGAGGGGGAGGGGGTGCTTGGAGATGGAAAAACACAGTGCTTAAAGTGACGGGTTGGATGTGCCAAACGGGATATAGGTATCAGGGTTATGGGAATAGGCCAGCTAGTAGGTAGAGCTAAGACGAGATAAATGGTGGGGAAGGGTAAATGACAGGAAGCCACTAGAAAAGCCCCTCCAAAGAAACTGGTGATGATCACAGGGTCGACAAGCTAACAACCACAGGGCCGGCTGTGTTTTCAAGCTGTTCTTGCATCGTGTAAGTAGCAGTCTTCAGTTACTTGTTACGGCCAGCCTCCACGCCGCAATACACTCACACACTTAAGATACATAAATTAAGCATCACTGATGATGCGGTAAGTAACAACTGTCTAAATAAAAGACTGCCACAAAAACAGTTCCGGTAAATTTTTTTTAAACTATGGCAAATTAAAAATGACTGTAAGCAAAGCAGTGAAGAAACCGGGGTGGACTGAACACACGTCTGTCTCCTCCAAATGTCTCTTGTTGACTGGCTCGATAGCCACTACCGACGCGAAACCAAGTCTGCGAGAGGAGGTTGCAAAAACTAAACCAAACGTATTAACACTATAGTAAAATTTACAAATGTTACGTAAGACAAATTAATTCACAGTAAATAGTCGGAATATTATTACCATTAAGAAACTTATCTGGAACCATGGCCCATTACATGTTCATTAACCAGCGGAAGAATATTAATATGACATAGGTGGTGAATCATTTAAGTAAATGGACAATGGCGGTACAGTGTAAAAAACTACTACAAAAATATTAACAAGGCAGCTAAAACACTTAAATACTAGAACCCTCAAAGACAAATATTTAAACTGTAATGGATTTTATGTGTTTACAGGACACTGCTGTGTATATTTTGCTTACGTAGCGAAGTTTTAACAGTCATACATAATCTTGAAGACATGATATGAATAAACATAATGTAAAATACACATACATACACACGGAGCACTGAATTTAAGCATACCAACACTGGAAAACCACACAAATTATTTATGTAAATGAAACCCTGGCACACATTGCTCCCACCCCGCTGCTCGGCACTTGGTAGCAAAGGAGACTTCTCTGGAGTCTTCGGCAGTGCAGAAGACGGGTTACGGGAAAGGGGGAGTGTCTGGACATGCGTCAATAACATATTTCTATACAATCCTCGGTGTATTTTTGACATTGCCTTACAGCTGAAATTAACATATATTACTGTACTATTCTAATAAGTGTAGGTAAAAATCATAATTTATGTGAACATTCTGCAGAAGTACAATTCCTGTACAGTACAATTAGTAATTGTAATGAGTAACCAACTTAGCATTGTGTAAAACAAACAATAAAATTTTATAACAGTTTGGTTAGGGTTCCAAAGCTTCGGAAAAAAAGGAAAAATTGTTTTTTTTTCCATTGACGTAAAAATGGGAAAAATTGAACTTTTTTCACTAAGGTAAAAAATTACGGGAAACTGAAAGAAAAAAAAAAAGCTATAAAAATTATCTTACAATTTCTAAATTACAAATCTGGATGTTTAATGTATTTAAATATGGGCCTATCTACCATGAAAATGAAATAATCAGTAAATGTAACACAAAGTTTCAAAAAGAACCACAGTAAAGTTGGTACAGCAAAATAAACAATAAGCACATGAATTAAACAGAATTAGTTGTCAAACACATACTCATACACAACTTACAATCTCTGCCAGGAAAACAGTTTCGATTACAAAAAAAACCCTCTGTAGTTCAAATTCACAAGTAACACCTTAAGTTAATAATTAATTATCTTGCTGCTTGTATCAACTGGTGGAGTGGTGTACCTTGCTGTTGCTTTACGTTTATCAACTTTATGATTTGCAGTCATTTTTTTCTAGACACATAATTACATATGAAATTTGACACTGATTGCTGTTTGCCAGGTGTTCAGTTACGACTTATGATGGTGTGTGTGTTCCTGATTACTAGTAAACAAGTTACTTAAAATACAGTAATGTGATGCATCTGTAGTTCCCTTATTATAAAACTGTAAAGTTCTCATGTTACCCTTTTCTCCACATACATACATACACCTCGCTATATTGCGTCCCAACCTTAGATTGCAGTACAGAGCTTATGACCCATGCTACTGCCAGATCTCAGCCACGTTACGAGGTTCGGGAGGTGAACTACTTCAGAGTTTTTAGCTTTAAATATTATATTCTATATTATTTAATTTATATTACAATTTGCATAGCATCACACTTCAAAATATGCAATTAATAAGAATTTCAATTACTTTAAAATAAGAAACAATTCTCATACTCCCTTATATTAATTCACTACATGAATTGTAATGGACACTTCATCAAGAAATAATTATCACGTATCTTTTAATCAATATAGCTACTGCTGACAGAACGTAAGATTTCTTCCATTTTAGTAGATTTTGTCTGAAGACAACAATGTGGTTGGAGTAGTTGATGTTTATAAAATTAATCATTCAAAATCAATGTCGTGTGGTAACTGAAAAATATGTCTGTTTTTTTACATCTGAATGTTTTTGCAACATGTCCTGGAAAAGCACAAGGCCTTTTAGAGGAACACGGGGGGAAATGGGGAAGGAGTCGGCGAAGGTCTTTGTTAAGGAACCATCCGAGCATTCGCCTGCAGTGATTTTGGAAGAGCCTGGAAAACAGAAATCAGGATGGTCGGATCCGGGTATCGAACCCGGGTCCTCCTGAAAGCAAGGCAAGTGTTTAATTACTGCTTCACCATGCTCAGTACCACTGATCCATCGTGTTCGGTTATCAAACAAAAGAGAGTACATTAATGTTCTGCCATGATGTTAAATACTTCTTTGATAGTTATATCTTAAGCCTAAACGAGAGCATATATAATACTACAGTAGAACCCTGTTATAACGTTTTTCAAGGGACCTGTGAAAAAAAGTGTTACATGCAGGAAAATGTTATAAGCAGGAATCAGTATTTTTCCACCAATAAATGGATATTACACAAAAGTAACTTAAAATTTGATAGTTTATGTAGAGTAAATAAGCCTATAATGACATTAAAAGAGGCTGTAGCTACTGTGCTATCAGAAACATGATGAATACATACATTGTGTGTATAATAGACGCTTTCCCACTTGTCTTCTGTAGGTTCATGATCGTCATATTGAGGAACACAGTCTTCAATTTCATTGTAATGTACACTTATGATACTTTCCCAGAAATTAATTTGGTTTTGACAGGTGTTTTTAGTCTACAGTTTAGTTATTTTATTTCAAATAATACAGTTAAGAAATATTTTACATGAGTTTTGATTAATGTTTGAGAAAAAATTGATGTTATATGCAGGAAATGAAAATACCAGTGTTGTTATAAGCAGGAAATGAAAGCATTATTCCTTATGGAAAAGTGGTGGGACTAAAAAAAAGTAATGTTATAAGCAAGAAAATGTTATATCCAGAAATGTTAGAACAGGGTTATACTGTATATGTTTACCTGTTGTGTTTAAAATTGTTTCAGTAAATATTATGTAGTTTTTCAAAACTTATCCATAAAGTTGAAGGTACAAATTTTCGTCAGTCAAAAAACTTACCAAAACCAGGTAAATTTTTTGTCAAGTAAAGAAATTAGACGACGTAGTAAAACCTTATAAACAAACTGTAGGAGTTTTATAATTATATTTCCCCTAATTTAAGATTTAAAAAAATACTTACCATACAAGTATTAGAAATGAAGGATCATTCCGTTAAATATGTTTACGAGAATTATTTATTGTTGTCTTTCTGATATAATATCCTCTTTTCATGTTAGTTTTCTGTACTGTGTTGCTATTGTTTCTTCCTACTAGCATAAATGGTTTGTTTGGAACATCCTGTTTCTTCTTAAACTCACTTAATGAGTTAATAGTATATGAAAAATACTGGAATAAGATCAATACAATATTTCGCTCCCTTTTGCGTAGCTTACCTATGTTACGACTTTTTATTGTTTTGTCTTCCATTCAAATAAATGTTAACAAAAAAATTATTTACAGTACACTAAATTTCGTGTCGAAATCAAGTCACCACACACGACGAATTGTTCGGCCGCAAGACACTGTAGTTCCACTACTGAGCCAGTTGAGGACACAGGACGAAGAAACCTGCTACTAAAGGAAGCCTTTATCTTGTTTATTAACCTTTCCACAGCTTTTTTACAAGAGAACGGATAAAGCTTTTGAGGTGGAGTTGCTTTTAAATATGGGTTTAGATCATTACTAACAACTTCCTCTCTTTCATACCCCATAAAACTTTAATAGCAAAAAAGTTTCTCACTGACCAACTTTTGGATGTTTTAGTTTGTTAGAAAGTGCATGTAACGTTACAAAAAATTTCTGTACAACTATCAAAAAAAATTTTTTGCCTTCAGATTTTTTTGTTGGCGTCCAGCTATATGAAATTACACACCATAAAAATCTGGATACGATAGTTATGATGTAATCTATTTAAGAATGCATGAAAACAGTACCAAGTTCAAAATATATGTTTTTTAATTCTTTCAATCCCTTAAAATTATGTAAATGATGAACTAACTATATCACCCGATGTACGTTTTGATGCTGTACAATATGCAAAAATTTAAAAAAAAAAAAAAAGTTACAAGGTGAAAAATTTTAGGATTTTTGGCAACAGCGCTCGCCGAAACAAGGACAGTGCTTGTGACAGTTACTGTGCATTGGAAAGAGAGAGCTAATGTCCATATAACACTGTACTGCAATCTAAGTGAGAGATGCTCTATAGTAAGTACTGTATAAACATTTAGAATGAATCAGATAGGCCTTTTCTCCTTATTTTAATTACCTTACATAATTTACTACATACTATTTGGTCACCACAGGTTTAGTATATGTAGTTTCACAATGATTTAAAAGAAATTTTTCCAATTTTTCTGAAGAGAAAAAAAAAGTTTTTTTCCTCTCATCAATTTTTCTGGAAATTTTAGAATCCTAGTATATACAGACAATAACTTCACGGTTTATCTACTTTCTGTAAGGTGATGTAAGTATTATATGACAGGCTTATAGTACTGCGTTGCGAAAAAAACATGCACATTGATTTATCACCATCAAATTTTAATATTTAATATTTTTAGTTTTAAGAATTTAATTTAACTTTCGTTACTGCTGAATTCACCTTAAAAGAACTTTAGAGTTCATTTTGATTTCGCGAAAGTTCATAAATTTTCTTTCACTTTCGTTTTGTGGGAAATAAGTCACTTTTGCACAAGCCTAACAATAACTTTTACTGCTTATACAAACGAGAAGTTTAATGCAGTATGTGTGCTGCTATGTCTTGCTCGAGAGATACATAACACAATACTAATGCTGCTATCTACTGTAAATGAAGTACGCTAACTTTTTACTATTTCCAAATACTTTTAGAGACACATTAAATTGATGTTAAACTGTTAACTCGGAAATCTAAAAAGGAACAAATATGATTTATAATTATTTAAAAACAAAATTTAAGTAATTAGTGGTTAAAACATGTGAAAGCCGAGATTTTTTTAGCAAGTTAAGATGCATACAGGTTTTCAAACACATACTACAGTAGAACCAAGATCGAGATTCTGGTAAATAGAGCTGTTATAGAATATAATATAAAGGCCATCACAAGTGACAAATATTGTTGAAAAAATAGTTTTTTAAAAGACAGTCAAATGTAATTATTTTTACCAGACGTTAAGTTACAGAACTAAACCGCCAGAAAGACACTTTAGCAGTCTGACATTAGCTTCATTAGATTCAACAATAACCACAGACTTCTAACTGCACATGACCTTTCAGACAAGATACAGACATTAAATATAGTTATAACACACACTGTCAATTGTTATGTATATCACTCAAATAGATAACATCAACAAGAAGACAGTTAAATCCCCATTGACCAAGAATGGTGCCACTCGTATTCAACCTGTTCCTTCAAGGGGTGCTTCACATATTTTGATTTACACAGTACTTTCACACCAATGTTGTTTTATACAACCAATAAAAAAGGGCATTTTTCTACGTGATATTTTGAATGAACAAATCAATCAAACAGTTGTGGAAATTTCCAACATTTAAGCTTCTGAGAAATCAAGGAACTGGGCACAATGAACAAAGATAATATTCTATGCATAAAGTTGTCCCTAAGGGTATCCTTCACGTGCAACATGTCTACAATATAACTTGATAAGCTTCACAGTTGATAAAACACCCAACTAAACTATCACTTCTGAAACAAAATTGCATTTGAGTCACGGTGACGTGCCAGTCACAATGTGTCTTTGTATTTGAGATTTAATTAACGTTCTTGTTCCGACAGCTTGTTTAATCTTTCAAATTCCTAAGCCGAAGTTCATTCATCCCAACATTTCACCAGTTAGTTAAAAAAAAATGTATTTTCAAAACGTAAGAATACCGTATTTCTATTTTGCCTGGAATTTTTATAATCTACACTACTGTTCCCATGTTTAAAAAAAGGCCAGGTAGCAACAATTGACAACTGAGACGGGATGAAACTAACTGAAAATTGATAGGACTGCAGTAATAGAGCAACAGTCTTCAAATTACTTTGACAAAGATCCAAGATCTATCCACCTGCCCTGTCTTTCATCTGGCGTGCAATACTTATTGCTTCGTGTTGCCAAGAACAAAGTAAGACTGCATTCACATAGGAACAAATTAAGATTGCACTCACACAGGAGCAAAATAAAACTGCTGTTCATAGAAACTTTTTTCCATTGTGTTCCAACAAAATTTGATCCAGAATGTATACTCATTATTAAGTTGAAAAAAAATTTGACAAACAAGTATTTCTAACTTACATGCATTATTAACATTACGAAACTGTCAATATGTATCGTCAAACTAACAGTAGTAAAGTACTGTGTTTGTGCAGATAAAATACTTACTCTTCAGGTGACTTTAACTTATATGATTCTGCAGAGGTCTGGGATTCCATCACATCAGGGACATTTGGGATTATGTCCTCAACTACACTAGGGAGAGGCACCTGAACATAATTGAAACAATATATACATAAAATAAGGAAATCAACAAAAAAAATTATACAAAATATAATTAAGAGGTCTATATTATATGAAACTACAATAAACAATTACAGTATCTGTGAGCAAAAACAGGGGTACCTTACACAAATTTACACTGCGTAAATTTTATTTTTACAACTTTGATTTTGCTATTTAAAATTCAGTAGAACCTTGATTTTAGGAGTCCCTGATTTTACGACATTCACGGGGGGGGGGGGGCGGAGGGGCACAATGAGGTCTAACCTCCAGTTTACGTGTTAATTTTCAGTCACCACGAGGCCTCGTAAAATCGAAGTTCTACTGTATTGTAATTTATATAGTATAAATTAGTACTACAGGTTATTCATAAATATTCCAATCACCTTTGATATCACCTGCCAAATTACTGCTGATAAATGGGAGCTGCTGATAATTCGGAGCTACCTGTCATTAGCATAAGTTACTTCATTTTATCCTTCAGTTTTAATCATACTTAATAGTTTTGGATAGACAATGCTGTAAGTCCTTGTTTATAGTTATTTTTGTTGTGCTGTTCATACTTTGATACTATAATAACACTAACACATAATACTTGGCACTAATTTGTTCAGCAATGTTATCTTCTCTACTATTTATTACATTTTGTCTTATTGTACACTGTCTAGATAGATCACCACTTCTACCATTGTTGTTCTGCCATTCCTACTTTCATTACCAACATAATTAGAAGTACGTACTGTATTCTTCAAGAAAACAATAGTATAAGTTTTATTGCAAGACCTTTTAAGTTAGGTCTTATATGTCAGCAAGGGCACATACAAACATACATGGAACAATAAATTACATTCAATATAATATTATTTCTGCTGCTTTTTTTATTCATACAAAGTAAACACTGTGTTCGCATCAAATCCGGTGAAATTAAAACTGGGGTCAAATTATACTAGTGTACTTGCATCTAGGTAGTTGAGAGGTTTGAGAATGTTAACAGTTTAGTATTCGTTCATTAGAAAGTCATTTGAGTCAAAAGATGTTATCAAACAGTCTTTAGGTTAAGATGGGTAGCATAATAAAATTTAAATTTTATTACTTTAGTATTAAGTGATCACAATTAACTTTTCTTACAACTAAAAACTGAACCAAGTTAACTGATTATGTACATGCACTTGATGACATCTTGGCTAATCTTTGGTGATCCTAGTAGTTTTATCATGAAAACCAGATTAACTCTAACAGGTTACTTTTTGTAAACATTTAAAGTGACTGTGTTTGGAATGAATGAAGAGACAGGAAGGTAAATTAACAGAGCTAGTAATCTACACGGTCACTAAATTACTGAACTACGACACGTCTATTTTCATTCATATTGTTATCTAACCATGTATTTATTTGCTTGTGTTATTTGCTCAGTATGACACATAAAAATACCAGAAAAATTATGCTGAACTCTATACTAAAAATTGGCTAAGTTCTACAAGCTTGACCACAAGGTACTTCTAAAATAAATTAAAATAACTAAAGAGAGGCTATTTAAATGTAAAAAGAATCATAAATGATTTATGAGAAAATAAAGAACACTTGATTGATATGGAAATTAAAAATGTAATACATGTTTATCAGGTAAATTGAATACTTAACCTAATTTTACAGAGAAAAGAACTGCTAAATATTTCGCATTTTTTAAATAAACTTGAAAATTTTTTTAATGTTTTCTAACACATTTCAATCACTAAACTACATGGTAAAATAATTAAGAATTAGGACACGAAAAAAAAATTCACGATTGCCAACGGGACATTATAGGCCTTGTAACATTGTAGGTTTTTGATATTCTGTGGGTATACAAAATAAATGTATTTTTTTTTGTATTTCTAATTCTTACACTATATTTTATTTTCATACATACACGCAGGTGTTAATTTTAAAGATATCTGTAGTAATTATTCAACTCAAGAAACAAATTTAATTAATTATTTAGGTTTTCAGGCATGTGGGTATGTGTTGTGTTGCTTTGGGGACACAAGGAAAATGCAGACCTTTTTTTTATAGGTAGGTGTGCACGAGGGTTTAGATTTATCCAGTTATAGCCGGTTAGCAACAAGCAGGGGTCCTTGTTTGCAAGTTTTGCGCAATTAGGTTTGCAAGATGCCCAATTATGAAAAGGTGTGCGTTTCATTTAGTCTTTAGAAGGTGGTGTGTGTATTGGGTAGCCAATAGGAGCACGGCAGTGAAGGTCAGACGAGAGGGAAGCTAGCGGCAACGTGCTTGGTTTTGTAAGAGTTGCTCCCCGGTGCTCGGGATGTCCGGACGTAGCTAGGGTGTAGCCCCAGTCCGTGTAGTCGTTAAAAAGCAAAACATGGAGAATTAACTGTAGGGCAGTAGCCCTAACATGTAATGAAGTGAACAGGAATGGCAAATTTAACATGCACAGGTAGCACCCGCTGTCTTTTCTTTCAAACCTACTTAAGACATTTTAGAACTCTGCTAAATTTTTCTTATGTGTAAGAATATTTTGTGTAAAGAGAGGTTTCCACAAGTACAGTTTTATTGTCATAAAGCTTAATGAATTTAAACTTTAGAAGGCACTTATAAAAATAAGAAAACTGCATTATTTTTCATTGTGTACAAATAAAAATCAACAAATTCAGAGCCCTCAACTTATGTTACCAGGCCCAAAATGTTACCACTGAGCTACCAAGTAATGCACATAAAGTATAAGAGTACATAAAAATACATATAATATTAAGTAAGGCTTTTATTTAAATAAAATATTTACTACCATCTCCTTAGGCTTGATCAAATTTTATTGCTAGATTTAAATGTTTTACACAGTACAATAAACACGCACTAGCAACTTTTTGCTAACAAAGTTTAAATTGGAATATGTGCATTTCAAATTAAGTAACCAGTGCTTATGACTAAGTATCTTATCAAAGTAGACTTATGATACGTTTTCAGTTTGAAATATTCATAATATCTCTTAACCATCATGTACAGACAACGTCTTATATTTTAATGGTCCACCACGTTTATTTCCGACTTATCCCATAGTTAAAACTACCCCCAGCCTGGATTAACACGATATGATCTTCGGACTAGCGGCAGTCGGGGTCTACGAATACGACAAAAAGTAGTCCGAGGATGATCTCCCACTAGTCCGTGTCAAAAATGACTATGAATAAGGCCCCAAAACCGAAATTAGTTTTATGGAAACTAGTTCCACAACCTGTGTGATCACGAAAAGAAAAACAGCTACAAACCTCATCATGTGTAGGCTCGACTTTAAGCACTTTCTGTAGAGAACTCTGAGTCTGTTTGAAGAATTCCATTACGCTGTCACACATATTAAGCTGCTCAACACACTTGTCACACACATGTTTAGGAAGTTTATCGCTATCAGTCACCTGAAAAACAACACAAACAAATTCAACAATACAGTTCCACTACAACTTCCAGCAGAAATCTGACAAAACAGCTTAACTTACATAGATATACCTGAAAATGTATACTCAAAGCACAAATTTCCTGCCAGGACAAAACTTAAATGGGTGAAGCAACTTTGCTTATAGCAGGAGATACAGGCATTTGGTATATTAATTTATTTTTATAAATATGTTGAAATTAACAGATGTTTGGGAGTCTGAAAACAAATGAAAATTCAGTGCCACAAATCAGAAATTATTTACTCTGGTAAAATGTTTGCAAGTAAAGTTGGCGAAAACAATGCAAACTTTTTAGTATTGTCTACACATCAACTTCTCAAAACTAAAGTGAATAAATCATAAGTTTTCCATGCCCTCTTAAAACAGCAGTTGTACACAATTTCACACAATTTGAAAAGGTGCTCTATGAAATATTTTCACAAACAACCCATGTTACACACACCCATACAAAAAAGATTCAATCTTTGCTAAAGACAACTATTTCAACAAACCCTCACGAACATTACACTCATAATTTTCACAATGAATACATTGAATTTGTTTGAAGGTAAACATTCTATCAATCTCACCAAGAATTTATATTAATTATTTTCACAAAGCTACTAACATCTAGTATTAATATTATCAAGCACAAACATCCAATGTTTAAAGAAACAGTACTGTAAGTGTTGCTGGAAACATCATGTTATGTTCCAAAAATTCTGAACATAAATGAAAACAGCATTATAAAATTCACAATTCATACTCCGAGAATAGACTCTAGGGTACCGCCAAGTTATGAAGCCAGTAACATACGAAAATTCGTAGATATGAAAAAAGAAAACAAAATTGCACACGAATGTTCCATTTGGTCATTGAGACAGCGGTGTGCATCTATCTCTCTCACGTTTTGTGCCATTGACCTCACTGCTTACATCTGTCTCTCTTGCTCTGCATGTCCTTGAATACGCAGCAGTAGTGACAGCTTGTTTCATGTGATGCAGAATGTAGTGTTTGTTTACCAGCAATATGTTATCAAAACGTAAGTATGGTAAATATTAAGAACCATTATTTATCCTATACCAGCCAAACTTTTGATTTTAAGGACATAGTTTATCAATGAAAAATGTTACAAGTAACTGTACGTAAACAAAATTGCAGTTGTATTGTTTTTCAGGAAAAGGCATAAAGATTTCCTGAAAAAAGCACGATAAACAGACATTGAAAGTACATTTAAAGCTAGTGCTGGGTGGTTACAACATTTCAAGAAGCGTGCTAACGTTCACAAAATCAAGATAACGGGCGAGGCTGCAAGTGAAGACGTGAGTGCTTCAAATGACTTTCCTGAATTTCTATCCGAAATAATTGAGGAAGGGATGAATCTATACCTGGCTTCAAAGCTGCAAAATATCACATCACTGTTGGTTGTAATGCTTCTGGAACTTGAAACTAAAACAGCTTTTAGTTTATCATTTCCAGAATCTTGTGTCGTTTAAGAAATGTGACATGAGTAAGCTGCCTGTAATCTGGAAAGCTAACACCAAGGAATGGGTTACACAGGTGTTGTTTTGAGACTGGTCCCAAAACAGATGACTTGACTCCTGCTTTACTACCAGAGCAGTTGAAGTCTTACCACAATCCAATAGCAATGCAGAATTAAGGCAACGGGAACCAGCCCACCAATATGTAACAAAATAAAGACAACCACCATGCTTTTGATAACCACACCTCATTTTCCTATGTTCATGTTTGCCGCCTATTCTAGTTTACCTCTGGCCCGTAAGATCTTGCCGTACTTACCTATTCTTTGCACGAAGAAGCCGAATAAATTATTGAAACGTCGCAAACCACGCTCCCACACGTTATGTGTAGTCTTTTTATGAATGTTACCATTAAGCTCCATGGTACTGTACTTGTGTATTCCAAATTTAAACATGTAATTAGTTGCCTAGTAGTCTTTGCTTCTCCTTAACAATCCTTTCATAACATTCCTTTACCTTGGGAATAAAATGATTGCTAAAACAGTCTCCAAACAGTGCACATGTAACACAGGCAGACATTCCTCATTTCAGAAATAAAAAATCAGAAGACTTCTGTCAACCAGCAACACCCCCAAAAAAAAAAAACCTTCGTAAAATCACGTAATTCCCAAATACTGTACGTTACACAAAACATTTTCATACATTATGTTTGTATACATTTATGATACAGCCATTAATCATTTCTGGAGAAAGCAATATTTTCAAAACCGAAACATTAAGACGTTTCCACCAATAAAGCACAGGTTCCAGACATTCTCCTCTGGGAAAATTATCATTTGAAGGTGTAAAA
The DNA here is from genome assembly GCA_003012365.1 of Medauroidea extradentata. Lineage (NCBI taxonomy): Eukaryota > Metazoa > Arthropoda > Insecta > Phasmatodea > Phasmatidae > Medauroidea > Medauroidea extradentata. Next base: position 39,342 of record PNEQ01003780.1, read on the forward strand.
TGGTGTCATTCAAGCAGTTTTTTGTGTAAATGTTGAAAAAAATTGTAATGCTTTTACAGTCTAATAGGGCCTCTTAGAACAACAAAGAGTGAGATTTTTCTCTAAACATAAACGGAAGTAGAATAGGGTGAGGGAGTAAATAAACATCATATTAAAACTACCACAACAACGTAAAAGTCAGAAATATACATTGGCTTTGAGAGGGTTTTATTTTATAAGTTTTGAGTGTTTTTTTTTGTACCAGAGCCTATACTTAAAACATAGGTCCACTTAGGTCTACACATAATAACCAAAAGAAGTAATTTATGAGAACAGAATCATCTCACTGAATTCAGATCTATAGTTTCATTAAACAGTTCTGCTGCATGCAGACTTAACTTCTTTCAAAAAACTCTCTATCACACTTTTTACAAAAGTTTACAGTGAGCACAACCATATCTTTCGCAATTTCACTTTTCTGGAAACATTGTATTAGAGAGTAGACCAGCTTGATCAGCACAACTAAAATGCATACTAAAAGTAAATAAACACACTACTTTGGTTATACCAACTCTATTTGAATTTCGTCCCGAAATTAAATGTGTCTTATTTTACGCTAACATTTACTTTGGTTTGCTTGTTTCGTCGTATTGATATGCTTAACATCACCCTTTTCAGCACGTGCAACATAAAAATCACTACGAAACAATAAACAAAATACAAAATGTTGACTCTTTTCAACAGTGAAATGTCCAGAAATCCATAAAAATATTGTCTTCAACATCAAAAGTTGCATCTCTTCACTTAGCATAATTGTTTTTATTAGCAGCACAATTTTCGAATGAATATAAATAATGCGCACGAGAAACTAGTCCAGTGTAAAACACTGCAAGATGCATCTTTACTTACTAGCCTACCACTGCTAAGCATATCATAACGTGACTTTTTAATGTTGTTAAATAACTAGTATAAAATACACATAGGCCAATCACACAAGTTTCACGAAATACAATATGTGGAACAAGTTAAACCAAGGCATACACGACTGTGCCCAATAATAAAAACACGTAAACACAGCAAACAATAATTTCAATGTTGATAATGCCATCTTGGATGACAATTGAAATAATTTTTTAATTGGCTAACTAGCACCAATGATGATAGCACACGAAAACAAATCCCATAACTTTAGCAGAAATTATTACAACTACCAACATTAGCATAGTTATATCATAAAAATATTGGCAATGAAAGCAGCGAAAATACTAATGTACGGTATGACATACAATACCTAAACACTGTGCGGGATAATCTCGAGCTATGGTACGAACACCTGAATACCTATTTATGTACAGAAATAACAATAAAACCACAAATGTACGTATTAAAACTAAAAAGTGACTACTCAGGAAGGCGGGAGATAAGGTGGAAAATCAAGAGTCTACCGCCAAAAGCGGGAGAAGTGGAGTCTACACAGACCTTGGTGTTAGCTTTCCAGATTACAAGTAGTTTACTCGTGTCCCATTTCTTGAATGCCCATGAATTCTGGGTATGATAAACTAAAAGCGGTTTTTGTTTCACGTCATCAGAACATTACAACAAATCATAAGTGATGCAATATTCTGTGGCTTTGAAGCCAGGTATATATTTCTCTTCCTTTGAAATAAACGAGTTATAGCATCCGCTTCCAAAGTAGAGCAGTTAGGTCCCTTCCTCAATTATTTCTGCTAGCAATTCAAGAAAGTCATTAGTCTCACTCACATCAGCACTTGCAGCCTCGCCTATTATCTTGATGTGAAGGTTAGCACGCTTCTTGAAACTTTCCAACCACCCAGCGGCAGCTTTAAATGTATTTTCCAAGTGTGTTGATCCAGCTTTCTTCAACAAATCATCACGCAATGATCCAGCCTTTTTTGGATAGTAAGAAAGAAAACTACTATTTTCTTTATGTATGACTACTTCTAACACCTACACAAACATTTTAAATCAATAAACTATGTCTTTAAAATCAATAATTGGCCAGTATACAATGAGTAGCTATTCTTAATATTTACCATTTCTACATTTTAATAACATATTGCCGATAAATAAACACTACCTACTTTCCACACTACACGAGACAACAAGCAAAAACTGTAATCTGCAACAGTTGCTGCAAAGTCAATACACGCAAAGCAAGAAAGACAGATGGGACCTGCGAGGTCAATGGCAAGAAGCAAGAGAGCGAGAGAGATGTGCACTGTTGTCTTGGCAGCCACGTGCACCATTGGCGCACTTTTTTTTTCCATTTTCATAGATTTTTCGTAACTGTGAATTTTGGTTACTCTGGGGATTACTGTAGTCTATACTGACATCGCCATAAAAATTGTTTTATTCCTTTCATTTTTTCTCCCTCCATTCTGAATTAAATGACTGAAATATATTTTAATAATTTTCCTTAAGTACATAACCAACGTGTTATTGAATATGAATAATGTGTTTACTTCAGTCAACTGAAAGCCCGGAAAAATTTCATATGTTAAATTATGCAGTGTAATTAATGTTCAGTGGAAAGTTCAATGTTTCTGGTTTCAGTAGTGAAAAATGGTTACACCACTATAAATACAACAACTATACCAATCAAATTTTTAAACTTTAAATTTGCTTGGCTTTACATATATTTAAATAAACATATAAAAAAACTTGGGCAGTAGTGGATTTTAACATGAACTGGTTCAGAGAAAGCTTGGGTGTTAATAAGACACTAATTGATCCTAGGTGCGTTAAAATTACAGAGAATAATTATTTTAAAACTACGGTTCACTACAAAACATTCAATTTAGCTGAAATAGTTGGTAACCTTGTATAATAGTAGTCAGAGGAAAGTAATAAGTGATAGAAGTAATTTGGTGATGGAGTTTAGTTTACATTTAATCCAAATTGCATTGATGTTTGGTGTTTTAACATCAACAGGTATCTTGAATTAGGACAAAGTGATCCACACCAGCTTTATTTAATTTAAAATTAAGAATCAAAGATTTCATGTACACTGTTGTGTTTATGAAGAACAAATTTGATAGTTACGAAGTTAGCTTAATGGTTAAAGGATACCTAGCCATTGTCTGAAAGAAAATGTCTGGTACAAAGTTATCCCAAATTATTGTACAGTATTTCAAGATATTTTTCTGATACTCCTATGTAAAATGATGCGTAAGAGTCAAGTCTTTCCTTTAGCCAGACTTCTTTATTTTGGTCAATGCTGATTTCAAATTGGTTGTACTCTTTTGAGTCCTGTCTCTGTAACTGAAGGCATGAAACGAGCAATGAAAACAGATTTTGGATCTGGACTGAACTTTTCTCACTACTACTTATAGTTTAGGTCCCCTTGTGGATTAACCGGCATCTTAATGCAGGCAGAAAACCCCAGTTGATATACAGTTAACTAATCTTCTTCTGCGCTGCTATCCAACCGGGCTTTTACCCAAGCCAATACTGTACCATACTCCTTAATGAGGTGGTAATGTGACTATATAGTGTCTTTCACACAAATCAATCTCAACCTCCTCGTAAACCAGGGATGGAAGCGCCAAACATTTACAAGGTAGTTAACGGAGTGAGAACAAAGACCAGGCTTGTAGGAGCCCCCTCTAGTGCACCAGAAATTCCTGGGTTCTGGGCAAACTTCCAGAGGTTGGTGGACTCCCTAGCATGCTGTACACATACTCACCACATCCTGACTGAGGCCTGCAACGGTGGATAGATCTTGTGAGACAATTTCACTGAAGAGATGATTCTGGAACTCCTGGAGAGTTGTCTTGTTTGTGGGTAAAACTCAGTTGTATGATATATTGTAGGTGCTCTGAGAGCTTAGCGTTTAAGTCCCAGCTTTGTGCTGTGCCAACTGCAGAAGGTCTGGAGTGTTCCTGGGGTTGAAAGGTCCGAGCTCCTCTTGGGTGGTTCCGTAAGTCCTAGTAGGCTGGCCCATCCCCAGCACAACGACTGCTATCGTCCTTTAGCACACAGGAAGACTGGAATCCTTCAGTGCTCTAAGAAAGAATGCTGGCCTGGTCCGCCTCGTTACACGACTCGCCACGATGCAGTTTCGTTGAGATGGAATAGGTATTGGTCTCATAAAGGTGGTCCCTGGTGGTTAAATCCATCTTGGGACTGTTGACAGGTGAGGTGGTAAACACAATATCCCCCGCAATTAGAAAAAATGTATTTTTTCTTGCAAACTATTAAACTACTCTTGTTGGCATAAGTCTACTTCCCCTGGTATATACTCGGAGTCAGGTAAACGGGGACTAGCTTGCCAAACAGCCAGAGATAGCCAGGAAACATGCCACATTCAGTAATGTAGATACTGAACACACCATTTTGGCTGGAATTTACTCTTGTGCGATGGATGTTTCGTTTTGAGGTGGAGTATAGATTTTGCAGTCTTTGTTTTGTACAATTGTAAAATTGTCATTGATAATCTGGTGATTGGATACTCTTGTGTCTGTTGCCTGTTGAAAATCCATTCATTGTATAAAATTCACAAAAGAATCACCCAAGCCATCTGTAGGACACGGATAGCCCACTGACTCATATTGCTACTACTGCCTGTCTAATATAAAAGACAGCTGCTTTGTTACATCACATTGCAAAGCAACATTTAAACATTCAGAGAGTTGACTATTTTCTAAAGGAAACCCAATGAAAATTATGTTACACTATTTACACAGGCATATAATAAATATTGTGCTAATTGATTCAGGCGGTATGTTTACATATATTTATAGTATGGTTTCTACAAAATTTACAATACTGTAATTGTGTGGGGGAGGAAAAAAAACATTAAGATGCCTATGTACTGGATGTAATTTTCCACGCTTGAAGCGGGGAGACAGTGGAGTGATAGGTACAGCTTGGCGCACCTGACTGTAACCGATTCGCTTCTATTCACAGTTTACTCTTTTTTCTATGAAACTTTATTAAGTAGGGACTCTACAATTCTATTTGTGGAAAGTTTGTAGTAAAGTCCGAAGCATACCTATCCGGTTGTGTTTTACAATTTTGACTAGCACTTTTATAGTTACAGCAATCTTAAAAAAATATGTCAGCCATTTTGAGAGGCCTCAACTCAAAATCATATTTCTAATTAGCGTGATGTATTATTAAAATTAGAGAAGCACAGTCCTACCTGTGTGTTCTTCTCGTAGCTAAACATATTTGGAATAAGGTAAGCTGCTTCACATAGAAGAAAAGAAATGTGGCATTGTACAGCACCTTTCATTGATAAATTTCCTAAACGAAGTATGTAAACCTAGTGTTGTAACGAAAAGTTATTGTATAAAGCTTAAATAAAGAATTAATATTTAATACTCAAGGATGCAAAATTTGTAAATACAGTACCTGTCCATGCATACATTTCTTTTCTTCCAGGACTTACCCTGATCACCAAGCAAAAATTTTCAACACAAAGTATGTGCCAGAGTACAAACATGGCTGCTAGTAAAAAAAACAAAGCCATAAATAATCAATATAATTTAGCAAGCATGTGGTAAAGCGTACAACAAAAACACCTTCAGGTGAAATTGTATGTGAGGCTTACAATTATGAAAATATTATTCCTTAACCACATGCAGCTACCAACATGAATACAATTTCAAACCTCCAAGTGATCAAACACAAAACAGTGACACAAGTAAAATTTCTCATTGAAAAAGTGACTAAAATGTGGTTGATAAGCAACTAACAATGAATCTACAAATCATTTAAATAGACCATAAGCATTTAAAAAGACCATAAGCATTTACGAAACTATAGTACGGTAAGTAAAATCTACTCTGTAGCCTAGTATTGGTCACATTATGTGTGGAATTTTTTTAAAACATTTTTTACTAGTGTAAAAAAGCTTGAAGAATAGTACATATGTTTGCAGCCTATTTTTAAAAATGTGGCAAGATCTGCAGGCAGTATATTTCGGTCGCCTACCTTGCAGACCTGTATTATTATGCCAAGTTTTCACAGAGCAGAATATCATTTTGTACTGGTACAATATACATATATGGCATTACAATTGGGTAGAAGTAATATATACTCTACAAAAATGCTAGAGTCGGCCCCTGGAAGTTTCTGTAGCAATAAGGGATTCCAAAGTGAAAGTTCACCGACATGCAACTGCTGCTTCTTGTATTAATCAAGAGTTTAATATAAATAAAAAATATTGAAATGTTAAATACACCTTACATCTTTTCTTTTGTGTACACATGCAGGAGCCTATGTTTACTTACTTTTTACATGCACTTTCCTGTTTTTCATCTGGTGGGGCTATCTACCCTGCTCCCATTTACATCCATCAAAGCGATCGAGTTGAATACTTAGAGATCTTGAATGCAGGTAGACTGTTCTCATACAAGGTTCTTGAATAGTTTTAGAGTAATGGCTGTTCTAACGGGTAGATTAAGGTTTATGTTATGTAGTGTTTTATTCCTACAATATTATTATAAATTACCACTTTAAAAGATTACAATTATGTGATAACGAAAATTACAAAAAAAAATCATACCTTAAGGGCACCACCTATGCCTACCTGCGCATAAGAGGCTCAGAAGCAAATGAGTTATAAGAGCGACCTTAAAATGTGTATCAACTGCAGCATTGCTACAAAGAGCCAAGCACTGTACTACTGCGCAGTAGGTAGCGACATGTTATTTGTCCAGAATTCAACTACTGATACATATATGATCTTAACTGTTGGTCCCAGAGTAACTTATGAAAATCAGTATTATATTAAATATTTTCAGTGAAGACAAGTTAAAATACACAGATAATTGCCTGAATGTTATAACCTGAAAAATTATTAAATAAAACATTTACACACTGATGCTATGCACTGAACAAAGGTAAAACATTTTAATTTCAAAGTGGAAGTATTATGTCCTACAAAATAAAAGTGAAAATTCTGAACAAAAAAAATTACCAAAATCTATGGTTTACTTTTAAGAAACAGTATGCATTTTCCCCATAGTGTGTTGAATAACATTAACCTTTTTTTTCTTTTTTGTTTTTCTATTCAATAGCTTTTTTCAGTTTGACATTTTATGCTTCTACTAAGAGTTTATCTGATGTTAATCATTTCTCCTCGTATAGATTACTTCCTCTCCCCACAAAATTTTCAGAGTCTGTTCTGCAGCTGTTTTGATTTCATTTTTTTTAATAATAATTTTTTCGCTTTACATCCTCTGCAGTTATCTTCTCTCAGACTGCATTTTATTTTGCTGCTTCTTCTAATTCTTCTTCTCCTTCCACATAAGCCTGATAACTTGTGAAGGCAATGCATTCCAGAACAAGAACTCTCTGATTTCGTAACAAACATTCTCAAAACACTCTTCTTCACTATAAGAACTTAATTTAAATGTCTTTTCAGACATAGATCCTTTCATACGTCACCGAACGAATGTACTTTAAACTGACAACAGCCCGTTAATTCTTCTAAAAAAAAAATGAAAGAAAGAAATCCAGTTTATTTAGGATTTCATGCATGACATTCATAAGAGATACCCACCAAAAACGTGGGGAAAAAAGTGACCATTTAATTAAAAAAAGTTACTTTTAGTGACTTTGATAACAAAAAAATGACTGACTTTGAGGCCTGTGAAATCCTCATGCTAGGCAGTACGAGGGGAGAATTACAGAAGTTGAAAAGTGCACAGAATTGTACGGTTTGCTAAAGCTTATCTATGCATGCTCATGTCTATTTGTGTGTACAATGACATTTAGGTTATTTTAATATATTTTACAAAGTTTTTCCCCAGAAACTACTTCTATAATGCAATTTCACCTAAAGGTATTTGGCCCTAACATTTTAACATACAATTTTTATGCCGCAATCCATATCCACAAGTTAACACCCACCAGGATGACTATACAGTACTTACATAATCTGAGTGGAAATATTAAAATATGAAAAATCTTACAAGTAGGCCCTAATATACTCACAGTAATACGTAACAGATGTTCAAGTTTCTCACGGAGATGTAATGAGGCACCTTTATCACTGAAAATGGAGATGACATCATCCTTCAAATTCCCACAAAGTCTGCACAGTTTTTTAGTTTTCGCCATCTTGGTATCGTGCACTTTACCTTCTGGTACTATACTTAGGTCTGGAATAAAACACATCCAAAATCTATGAAGAACCATGCCAGGTTTGTATGTGACATTGCTATATTCCTATTTGCTAACTCAATTACCCTATAACATATCACTAACTCATTTACTCACTGAAAAAAGCTGTTTAAGTTACCAAACTGGAATTTTTTTCATTTTTAAAGGTTATACTAATCATTGACAAAGTTGATAACTAAACTGTTATTTTATTCATATTGTTCCAAGTAAATGTTTGGCTACCTTCACAAATTAGCCTATCTTGCTATCTTGTAGTAAGTAATGACAACTCTTTTAAAAAAAGATGATTACCAAAATCTTTTGTATCCACCTGTTCGTAAAAAAACTGAAACTAAGAATTTTTTCAAAATTTCATGTTGTCATTTATAACAACATATTTATTCTATTTATTTATTGTATCAGTTTAGAGTGCACCACAATCGAAACCAAGGTGTACACCGAAAATTAAACACAAGAAACACAATACAAGTGGACATAATCATATACTACCATGCAAGGATAAGATAATTTACAAGAAATCCATATTAGCACAATATAAGTTAACATTACTATCAAAATTTTGCTACTAAACATTTGACAAACATTTTCTAACTACTGAAAGGATCAAAATATGAAGCTAATTCATTAAAATTATTCACACGTCTAAACACAATACCATGTTTTTTTTACTGAATATAATTTTTACATTTTCTCGAATTACAAAGCATTAAACATACATTACCTAATATTTTACTATATTTGTATAAATAATAATAATCACAAAAATAATTGACTTGCAATTCGATGATTACTCGGTGGCAAAATATAAGCCAACTACTTCCACAATCACTTTCATCACTTTCCAAACTCATCTTAAACTTTCACCTCCCCCTCCCATAAATACCTAACTCCCAAGCATCATAGACTGTATACCCTGTGGGTGTAACTCGGATAGGGAAAATGGTTCTACAAACTCGTAGCTATACTCTATCCACTCCAAGATTGCAGCTTGTGTCACTCCGCCTGTTCCCGTGCTTGAACGGCATTGGCTGTGCAACAAACCGTTGCACCACCTCCGCATATCGACTGGCGACAAGTGGAGAAACAGAATCGCGCTTCGCTGTGGAGGAAATGGAATGATGATGGTCGTGGCATCGTCGCGTAAGTCGTAGTTAGTCCAGTCCATATACATATTTCATGCGCACAGAGTGATATTATATTACAGAGGAGTAAAAAGCGCAAGCAAACATTACAATTACCTATCCCAAACTAAAACACAGCAATTTAACGTAGGACCTGTTTCCTGTCGCAACGACACTGTTCACTAACCAACCAACCAATGATCGAGAGCTCACCTGTGACAGTGTTTATTTCTGCTGCAGCCTTGAAATGGATACAGTATAGGTGTTTCTCTACGCACTACACGGGATCGCTAGCGACTCATTTTTGTTTTGTCTTGTTAAAGTTTACATAAAAATTACGATTGTAGTCCTTTAAATTTACATACTCTCTGGTAGTCGTTTTAGCTTTGAGGATTTGGATTGTGAAAGCTTGGAATTGGGTCTTTGAAAATGTCTGCTCCATACTCGTGAAAAAAGAAATGTTCTTCAAAATGATGTCATTTCCTGTCCACACAGCACAGGTTTGTTCGCTTCCCACAAGGTAAAACTCCAGCTGAACAACCTAAATTAGTGGCTGGTAGATCCGAATTTAAATGTACTTTGTTATGAAATATATACAATCGTATTTATGCAAGAAATGTTATTTGTAAAAGCATTATCAATGCAACGGCTTAGTAATCATAACATGCATTACTCTGTTTCGTATCTGTGAATTAAATTTTGACAGTTCTAAGGTATCTTGGTGTTTATATGACAAAATTTTTCACTGTAATGGAAGAAACATCTTATGTTAATTTTTTTAAATAAAAAAATATTAATGGGCTTAAAACGTGTCAACATTACTGCATAAAGTACTGTAAGTCTATCCTAAGAACCAGTATAAATTATTCCAGCATAATGAGTTAAATTTTAGTTGATCGCCAATAATGAATAAGCAGAGTCATTAACTTAATATGTAATCTACATCAATCAATTATCAGTCATGTCATCACCTTTTACTTTACATATAATTCTATGTTTTATTCGTTGTTTTGCACACTTGCGGCATTGATTATTACCGTAAGGTTAAGACCATAGACAAAGAAGGTGTTACAAAGGAGCTTGTTAAGACACAGACAACTCGTCAAAATGTAAACTAAAGTCACAGAGCCAAAGAGAATGTAAATCTAAAGGTACGTTTGGAATTCGCATCAAAGTGTATGAAAACTATAAGTATGCACATTTCTACGATAATATCTCTAATTTTTTAGTTCGCTACAGAGGCGCGCTAGTGCATAAAATGGTGAATGTGGTAACCATCTCATAGCATAGAGTTCCCTATCTTTCCTTTAGGTTTACATGCTCTTTGCTGTATACCCTGTTACGTTCTACTCTTAACCCTTTTGAATCGTCTCATTATAATTCCCTCTTCCTCTATGCTCTGCCTTATCTAATAAGCAGCTTCACTTATTCCTTCCTTCTCCATTCACCACCTTGTAAATTCTGTACAGCCTTTCCTTTCTTTTCCTTTTCTTCAATGTGTTCCACCCTAATTCCTTACAACACTGACTGCTGAAAATCCCCTTTAATCTGATCAGCCTGCCCTTGCCTCTATTAAACCTTCATCCACCTCCTTGCCTATACCATCTCCAGCTCCCATGCCTCTAATTAAACACACAAGTCCCCATCTGCTGCTGCATCCTATTAGCACTGGCAGTATCATTAATATATATGTATAATTTGATTTGTCCTAGTTCTTTTTACTTTGATGTATTGGTACCATGAAAATATGTAGGACTAGTGGACAAAAAAAATTTAAAGAATTTACATTCCACTGATCCCCACTCGAGGTGGTGTTCTAGACTATGGAATACAGCACAGTTATATCCACGAGTACCACATTCAAAAGGGGCAACCATACGGTGGCACGCTACAACTGTATCCTCAATCAATTACCAAATCTACCTTAAACTATCAAAACCTCCTCACCTTCAACTCCTCTAAAAGGAAAATTTACTTTCACAACCTCCCTAAGCACAGACTGCAACCCCATTCTGTTCTGCTCTTCACCCTCTGAATATTCTTGCTGTTATTTCCTTTTCCTCTATACGGTACTCTGCAGTAATTAATCAATTGGCAGTCTAACTTACTCCATCCTCTCTCTTCAATCATCACCTTGTACTTCCTGACCAGGCTTTAACTTCTTCTTTCCTTGAATGAGTGCATCTCAATTCTTTCAAAATCATGATGGCCCACAAACTACTGCTATTTCCAAATTCATAGGACTAATCCTCACATCCCTAAATCCTTGAAGCCTTCACAGAAATGCCTCCTCCAGTTACCGGTGGATCTATGTTTAAAAATACCATCCGAATTCTCAGTTAAAACAAACAACTACAGCAAGGGTGAAAAGACGTGAGCTACACATCCTTGAGCCAGACGTGTGGACTGATGCATCCTGAATCCTTGGTAGAATGGACGGCTTGGCCAGTGACGTCAGAACAGATTGCATGTTGGTAGAATCAGCTGTTTTTGCACATACAATCGTTCATTTGCCATAAGGCTCAATGCATTAGCACGTTTGTTACATGATTTATACCAAACTGTGTAAAACATATATATATATATATATATATATATATAAATGCAACGTGTTATACTAAGACTAACAGTTCTTTGAAGAGATACAAAGTTTCATAATGTTGAGTGATTTAAAAATATATATAATCATATCAGAAAGTCCATTACTATGCCTTCATGCTCACTGTATTTTGTCTATTTTATTATGTAATTATTAATTAAAACAAGCGTGCACAGTTTTTTTTGACAAATTGTTAGTGCAAATCCCCTAGGCGTACTACCATATGGTAATTTGCAGGCCTCTGCCTACTTCTTTCAGCCTTGCATGGGAATAGGCTTACGAGTATGTTTATATTTTTTTTTAACAAATTCAAGAATTTTAAAGAAAATGTAAACCCGCTTATGAAATTAACAGTTCTATTATGATGGAATCACATATTTGTAGGAGTCAATGTATGCTTTCAATTTTACGGTTCTATCCTCCCAAATTATTGCTGCAAGTCAATGGGGACGTAGGCCTACCTTGTGGTTAAGTTACCACTTGTGAGTTAAAAAGAAATAACATTCCAAAATCACCTACGAACATATTTAAATGGAGATTATGTAAGAAGATACACTATAGTGGTTTCGTGCTTAAATTTTATTTCCCTCCTTGTTGGGGTAAATGCAAAGTGAATATGAAGTTTAGTGAAGTTTACTGATATTACATTTGATTGGCTGTTACTGGTCGTACGTTCCTGTGGATGCATACATTTTATTAGCCTAAAGCAAAATTTGGTTTCCTTGATAAAGATAGACCTATGCTTTTTGTTAATTTCTCGAAAATGTGTGTTAATAACACATATCCATGCAAATTTCTACATATAACGTTTGAGTGTTACAGTTCAATGGAACTAGTGCTATCAATCATCAAATGATATAGTTGGAGTTTTTTGATATACTATTAACCATGCTCCCATATGCATATAGTCCTACTTTGTTTTTACTGTAGCTTACAAATGCCAACATTAACTGCCGGGTATTACATTTGTTTTAGGGAAGTGGTTAGTGTGTCAACAATTTGTTATAACATGCATTAATAATTTACAAGTGTAGACTAATGAAGAAAGATCCTCGCCGTATGGAAACTTGTATTGTGACGGCCTGTCAGGAGAAGGATCATTGTAGGCCTACTCATTTTAGACGTTTATATTAATTTGTTGTGTTTATTACAGAAGAAAATAACAACTAACCTTGGCTCCTGGAAATACTGCCTGGTATATTAATTGTGTGTGTTTATCATAAGAAATATGCAGCCAAATTACTGTCTCTTGTTAACAACAACACAGTTGATTTGGCTTCATCTTTCTTAATTATTCAATATGATCCATGACATACATACTCTAAAAACTTCTGCAGTTGCAGTATACTAAAAAATGGCAATTTTTTAACTCAGAATGTATTACAAGTGTTAATTAATGAATAGAAACTCGCCAACCCACATAATCATACACGTTTTCCGGCGCCGTTTGTGTAAAAACAGCTGTTACTACCCATGGTTCAATGCGCCAATGCTATTGGACAAGCCATCCATTCTGACACAAATAAAAAATGGCAAGTTCCTTCATCACGCACTTTTCAAGGATGCGAGAATGTGAACGATACTTTATGGGGGGTTGGAAGGTTTAGGAATAAACTAGAAGATTAGTGCTGTGGTGATGGAGAGGAGTCTGCTTGCCACCCAGCATTAGCCTAATCAGTGTTTGCCCCAGGCCCACTTTGCTGGTCTCCCCACCCAGATAAGAAATAGACATTCCCATCAACACCATCAAGTTTTTTCCACTATGCACCCAGCTGGTCTCGTGAAGCACCTAGCTCTCAATTTTTGCTGGGGAGAACACTGCTAATTGTAAATAATTTTTATACTACCAATTGGTCTAACACCCAATGGCGAGCAGACTCCTCCCCATTGCCACAATTCCAATACTCTAGTCCCTTCCTAAACCTTCCAACTCCCCTACAGTCACCAATTCCTCCCGCAGTGCATTCCACTACCTCACAGTTCTCACCAACATTGACTGTCTACCCCTCTCCGTTCTCCTCCACACCCTCTGAATTTTCCCACTGATGCTACCTTTACCCTTATAAGTTCCCACAGTGAATATGTAGACCAAACTTCCCCATACCCCTTCCTTTCACCACCCTATACAACCTGACCAGCGTTTCCACTCTCCTGCTGTACCTAAACAGATTCCATCCCAATTCTTTCATCATCACACTAGGCCTAAAGTTCTTTTCCTCTTCACCAGTCTGACTCTGCCTTTTCCATTTATTCATCACCCACCTTGCTGCTCATCTCTGCACCTTCTCCAGCTCCTACACCTCCACCACCATATACAGATCCACGGCAGCATATTCCAATGCAGTACGAACTATTGTACAATATGCATTTCCCTTCACCGCACCACTAACCCTCTTGAACACCCTAACGAGTACTCCTAAAGCCCTTCTTCCCTTCTTAACCATTCTGCCCACCTGCTTTGTCAACCTTACTAAATAACCCTACATAAAAAAATTTTTTGTTAGGTTTTCTAGGTTAGTTTAAGTTAGGTTGTTAAGATAGTTTAGGTTAGTTTAAGTTGGATTAGGTTTAGTTAGGTAATCTAACTTTACCTAACTGAATGTTATGTTAGGTAATATAAGGTTGCCTAAAATAACCTAACTCAGCCTAACCTAACATAAATTAACCTAATATAACTTTAACCTAATAACACTTAAACTAACATAAACTAACCTAATCTAACATAAACTAACCTAATCTAACATAAACTAACCTAATCTAACATAAACTAACCTAACCTAACATAAACTAACCTAAACAAACATGAACCAACCTAACTACCTAACCTAAACTAACCCTAACCTAACAAAAAAAATTTTACGTAGTACTATTTAGGACTCCACTAGAAACATTTTTCAATGATAAACTATATGTTTTGATTCAATAGTTTGGCCGGTACCACTATGAGTAGTAATGCTTGACATTTACCCTTCATACCTGCTTGTCTAATAGTTTTGTATTGCTACTTATAACTAAAGTAATCAGAATTCAATGTCATCTTTTGGATACAAAAACACTGGTAACTAATTTAATTAAATATGCCTTAAAATTTACAACTGGCTTTATAGTTACCTGAATCTCTAAATCTGCTGCCTAGTACAAGAACCGACATTCTATACTGCTTGTACTACCCACTGTTTTTGATCGCCACTTTTCTTGAAACGAGTCTCTCATAAGAAGCAGGTAAGAAACCATTACCACAATGTATGCTACACAACAAATTAAGCTACTTATTACAAAAACCTACTAGTATTTTAATCTATGAGAAAGTAATTCTAGAGCCAGATAAATCAACATAACCATAAACAAAAACGCCAAACCCACTGCACGATTTGATAGTAACAAGTTCTTTCAATCACGTCTGCAGCTACGAATCACTACAATACAAATATTTAAATTATCCTGCACATACTGAAATCTTGCCGAGAGGTAACTCAACGCGCATTTCAGTTTACAAACATCAAAATTCTTGACATAGACACAACGACGCAGCGCAAATCCTATACTACGAAAAAAATATTGGTGGGAAAATTTGGCGGTTAGAAATGTATTATACTTTTGGATTTTAAATTAATATATAAGAACGAAAACTATCCAAATCTATATGTTATTTACATGTTAAACGAAAATCAAGATAGAATAAATTCATTTGTGTCTACCATACACGTTTATGAAAACATAGTAGGTAGCTCGTTGGGCTACACCCACTTGGTAGACTATACCAAGATGTCCGCCAAGTAGGTCGATTTATACAGGAGGTGGCCATGCCGTATACTGCCCAGGCCACGGCCGTAGAAGAACCAGAGATTAGGCTGGCACAACATTAGGTGTATTTTAGCGGTTGAATTGGTCACAGGCTGTTAGCAAGCGTTTACCGAATCTGTTTGCATTTACAAGAAATCATGCAATATTCAGTGAACATAAATGGCTACCACCATGGAGTTACGAAATTGTGTAGGTACTTGCTATTGCCTTATCAGGAATAGAATTTGACTGTATAAAGGAAAATACTTCTTCACGAATACGTTTATTGGAAAATAGACGGCTTTCACTATTTTTTTTACATGTACAACATTATAAGTTGTAGGAATAAATTTAATTATGCACATGCAAATGATGAAAAATTGATATTGAATCATTTTATACTTAAGTTTCGTCCATATTTCACATAAATCAGTTTGTTTTGATTTCAGATTTGTTCGAAACAAAACAGGAAATAAAAGTAAAGGTATACATCCTGTGAACAAACCCAGGTAACCGTCCTCCTGCCTCGGTTGCCAGAAACGTGCAAACAACCTCAGCCTGATTGCAGCATGTTTGCAAACACCCTTGTAATCAGGAGCGCTAAAATGCTCTGTTCACAGGTACCGCTACCAATTCAACCGCTAAAATACGCCTATTCTCGGTAACTAGACGAACTGCAGCCAAACAACAAGGGGGTCAAGCAAAATACATTGGTAGATAGGCGAGTGTCCAGACCTGTACTTCTAAGGCTCGTATTCATGAACGAGACTTTAACAGGCACTTTTCAAAGTCCAACTTTATACCTAAAGTTAAACTTTGATGAAAATACATTTCACAGTCGTTACTACGGCAAAGCTAGACTTTTGGTAAAGTAAACTTTGCAAAGTATAGATTTTACTATTCAACTAGTAGGTTGGCTGCATGAAACCCCATAATGCAACAATACAACTGAACATCGCGGGTAAATAAATCTCCGTTGAATGTTTCCTGAACAAATAATAATAAATAATATGTATTGCTTTGGATCCATGCAAACATGAAAACATTTTGCATCATAACCAAAAATAATTATTGATGTTAATATAGCATTTAAATACCTGTAGCATAGTAACGTAATGCTATAAATAGTTGTACAATTGGAAGGATTGGCCGGGAGTTCTGTTCCGGCAGCCGCAGTGTGCACATCGTGCTCACTGCCATCTTCCAGTCTACCAGACCTTCAGCTTCTGTCGCTCATCTGTGTGTTGGATACGTAACCGTGACAACTAAGGCACACAGTGTGAGTCGGTAACTATAGCTCGCAGGTCGGTTAGGCAGGCCAGTTAGTTTAGAGTTTTAAATTTCTAGGCAAGCTTGCAAGTGCTTGACACTGAGGGACTGTTGAAAGGTTTTTCTGTCTGCTGCTGTTTTAACAGCGCCAGCCAGCCTCCGCATTTCTTCTAGCTTTATTAAGATAGTTATTAGTGTAGGTTAAAATAAGACGTCATCTTGAGTAGGTCTTTACACCCCACCCCCTCGGGGGCCGCACCAGGCATCATGGCGGATGCCAAGAAACGCAAAGCGGACGACACTGTCCATACCCCCAGCAACAGTGCAAGCATGGATTCCGAGAGCGGAACCAGCAACCAGGGACAATAACCCCCCTCCTCCCAGCCCAAGCCCGACTTGAGGCCCATCACGGTGTACCACACCAAAGACGTTACGTATGGCATGGTGCTGTCTCTCCTCAAGACAGAGCTGAGGCAGCCCACCAAAAATAGGGTCACCCCACAGGGCATACAGTACATGCCCCAGTCAGTCGAGGACTACAGGACTACGATCCGCATCCTGGAAGAGTTAGGTGCAGGGTTCAGCGTCCTCACCCCCCGCTCCCAACTGCCATTGAAAGTCGCCATAAAGCGACTGGAAAAAACGTTGCCCATCTCGTTCATACGAGATGACCTAAAAGAACTAGAGTTCGACCCCATCAGCATCGAGCCCAAACTCTCCCAGCGTGACAGGCAGCCGCTACATATGTTTGTGGTGGAACTGCCAAACAATGAGGCGTCCCGAAAAATCTTCGACCTGAAGTACCAGTGCGGCCTGGTAGTGAAGGTAGAAGACTACCAGAGGCCAGAAGGCCCCCCCCCCTCAATGTAGCAGATGCCAGCGCTTCGGCCACAGCAGCAAGGTGTGCAGAGCCCCTCCCGCTGCAGACTTTGCAGCAAAAACCACCTGACTTCCGTGTGCGACCTGGACAACAAGGACGACCGCGAGAAGCGATGCTGTGCTGGATGCAGAGGCGCCCACGCAGCAAACTACCGAGGCTGCACTGCATACAAGGAGGAAAAGTGGCGCTTCCTCCCCCAAGACGAGCGAAAAAAGAGGCAGCAACAGTCCAAGGC
>PNEQ01003782.1:0-33173 GCA_003012365.1 Medauroidea extradentata
ACACACACACACACACACACAAACACACACACACACACACACACACACACACACACACACACACACACACACACACACACACACACACACACACACACACACACACACACACACACACACACACACACACACACACACACACACACACACACACACACACACACACACACACACACACACACACACACACACACACACACACACACACACACACAGGATGAGTATAAAAGAATACCCCAACTTTGAAGGTCTGTATAATCACAACAAAACAAGAATCACATTGATGCGATACTGCATGTCCAGTGTAGTGGCTTCAGTAATTCTTGTTTTGAGTTTTCCAATGTTAGTCGGCAATGGTGGAACAAACACGAGATTCTTTATGTACCTCACAGGAAAAAATCACACGGGGCTTCTTAGGGCCAGTGAAGAAGTGGCCGGTCACCATCTGCTCCGCGACCAATCCAGTGTTACAGGAATGTCTCGTTCAGGTAGTCGCGAACAGCAAGGTGCCTATGGGGTGGTGCACCATCCTGC
This sequence comes from Medauroidea extradentata, assembly GCA_003012365.1. Lineage (NCBI taxonomy): Eukaryota > Metazoa > Arthropoda > Insecta > Phasmatodea > Phasmatidae > Medauroidea > Medauroidea extradentata. The sequence continues at coordinate 535 of PNEQ01003782.1, forward strand.
TGGAAAATGAAGTCTCCAGCCACCTCTTTTGAGGAAATAACCATTCGATAAGTATGTCCGAGTAAGAAATTCCAGTAACAGTGGACTCTTGAAAAAAAGAAAGGGCACAAAACAGTGTCTCTCGGCACAGCACTAAACACGTTCACTTTGGGTGACGCACACTCGTGTTCGGTGGTTTCATGGGGATTATTCTGGCCATATATTCTCACGTTATGCCAATTGACCTTACTGGACACGGAACGTCGCTTCATCACTAAACACCAGCTTTGAAATAAAGGCATCGTCAACCTCATTCGGGCCAAAACCGTCTGCGCAGAAATCACGTCTCAGTTCTTCGTCCCTTTCAGTAAGAGACTGCACAAGCTGTAACCTGTACTGTTTGTACAGCAATCACTTCCACAATACTCTCCACACAGTCGACTGAGGGAGTCTCATTTCCCAGATAGCTCGCCGAGTTGATTTTTGTGGATTGCGCGCGAACGCTTGCTGAATCCATTGCACATTGTCATCTGACACACGTGGCTGCCCAGAACTTTTGCCTTTGCACAGGCAACCTTTGTCACGAAACTGACGAAACTATCATAGGATACTCCACCTATCAGGTGGACGACATCTGTATTTGCGGTGGAATTTGCGTTGAACAGTCGTCACCAATTCACATTTCGCAAAGTTAATGACACAGAATGCCTTTTGTTGTTCCGTCGCCATTGTGTTGCCGACTAATATTCCACACACGCTCGTAGTGCAACGAAGGTAGCTCTCAGTGCCCTCTAGTGCCACACAAATGAAACGTTAGGGTGTACCCTCCCCTCTCACACCAAAGCTTCTAGACAACACCCACATCGTTACATTGGACACGCTGGCACAGGCACGAGTGTGGAACGAGTTAAAGTATCACGTCAATGTTGATTGTGCTGCTCGTGGCAGTCAAACTGAACATTTATAAAGGTATGGTACAAAAACTTCATTGTTCCACGGTTCTTTTGAGTGGCAGTAGACTCCCGATTATCAGTGTATGGATTATCTGCACAAAATATTTCACTTTAAATAGTTTAAAATATGTTGAAAAAATTGTTTTAAAAAATTTTTGGTTATTTATAAATATATGCTGTGTTAATTCGCACAATGTTCACCAACATGTTATGCCCGTAACCGTATTTTGAAAGGCTTGAAAAATTAAGTATTTCCAGCAGGCGAAACAATTGGTGTCATTACTGGAAATAATCAAGAGTCTACTGTATTAAATTGCTGCATTTTATTGCAGGAATGAATTTGACCTTTTCTCTTTCTACAGAGATCTAAGAAAGTTGTAAAACTATTGTTTTCCACAAATTACAAAAAAAATAATATATTGAGATTGCATGCAATTAGTAGAGTATTGAGTTCTCCTCCATGTATAGACAGTGTTGTTTAATGTCCTTTTATAAATGTGGGTTGAAAAATGTGGTTCTTTGTAAAACTCTCCTTTTCCAAGCGTCAGTAAGTTAGTGTGCGAGACAATTTGTAATAAAACTGTCTTTTCCCTGCATGTTTTAACGGGACATGTGAAAAATAATTGCAAAACTTCCTACTGTATTTCTTTTTTTTGACAGATGTAATACATTTTAAGTCTTTCTTCACGTCTTTTGTAATCTTGTAATGATAATGTTATACTGTATTAATGTCCTTATTGTATAATACACTTAATTGCCCTTATATCTGCTTTATCTATGGAAATAATTACTTTGAAGTCTACATTGTTACATTTTTTCTTATAGCCAGTTGTGAATACCAAGAGGATGCAAGTAATGTGACTGAAGTTAGAACAGAAAGAAGCAGGAAATGAAAACTGTGAAAGGAAACCTGGAAATGTGGTATCCTCCAAGGAAAACTTCAGAGTTGTTGTAAATAAGCACAAAATGTCCAGTCAGTCATTTCCACCCCCAGTCTGGTCACAGGTCACTCAACCAGAGCAGCACGCAGAAAAAAGATAAAAGTAGGAATCTAAGTCCCAAATTGTTTGGTACTCAATTTTTTATTCATATGACTACTATCACACGAAAAGCCACAAAAACTCGCGAGAATAAATATAGAGGTTATTGAAATTCATTTAAATTCCAATCCTGTCATTTCTTTATCAAAAATCAATGCAGAATCGCTTCAAAAAGTGTATTTTACAATATGAAATGCAGCTAAACATAAGTCATATTTATAAAGATAATCTCTAGAATGCAGGACACCTTAAAACCAGTTACAGAATATGTACACTGATGCTACTTAAAAATATTAGCAATAAATCAATTACAATAACAAATGCAAGTAAGTGATATCCAGTTTTAACGCTCAGCAATACCATGGTTACCTCAAACTTATACTTCATAAAACATACATTAAAAATGTTATATGAACACTCACTTGCCAATTTTTTACATGAATATTAAAAGTATTTGATAACAGATGATCAAACTTCTATGTTTACAAAATTACAAACAGATTTTCTATTTATTAATTACAATGTTGACTTAAAGACAATATTTATATTACAATGTAGCAACAACCAAGTCACTGTAACAAATATGCAGACTATGACTAATTGACTGACTGACATATCAAACTGCAGCCCAAACTGCTGAATATAGAAACGTGAATTTTTTTTGTGCATTACCTTTAAGTCGTAGGTGAGCACTAAAAAGTGATTTTTCTATATTCAACCCCTAAGGGAGTGAAAAGGGGCGAAAAGTTTTTATAAGCTTTGTCTACATAGTTCAAACCCTACGGCCTATCGTCGTGACTTTTACATCAATGGGTCAGTAATAAAAATGCATATTAGCCAAAGGATTTTTTAAATTCAAAATTTAAAAGGGAGGAAATACCTGAAATGTATTTCATAGTAATAATCGATAAGTACCGAATCTTTTCGGATACCGAGTTTCTATTTTGCTTCTAAATGATTAAGTTATTTAAATATCCCAAAAATAGTTTTAGGGCCTTTTCGAAATTGAACTCCTAAAGCGTAAAAAGGGGTGAAATGTGTTTTTTTATGAATCTTCTGTGCAACTCGAACCCAACGGGCTAGCTTCCTGATTTTTACTTCAATTTGATACACATACAAATATATAAGATTGGACTTCACGACATTTTGAAATTCATGAATTAAAGGGGTAGGAAGACGTGGAATGTTGAGATATCGAAGAGCTGTTTGCTTAAATACAGTATGATGATTATGTGAAGACTCAAAATACTGTTTCAGGATATTTTCCAAATTCAACATTAAAGAAGTTAAAAAGGTAAAAAATGTGTTTTCAATTTGTGATTTATTCATACCACTCTCGCTGAACTTTTAGATATCGACGCGATTTTTTTTCATTATATTAATGATTACTTTAACTCCTGAAATGTGGTTTACTGATTTTTCAAAATTTGACCACTCCTTTGTAGGGATACCTTTTGAATGGCATAGGTTGGGGCTGTTTTTAGAAATAAAAACAGTTCCGCTGAACCATAGTGTTCGCCCAACTCTAGCTTCCTATCAACAACCCTCCGACCCCCTCACCAACCCATCCCTGGATCCTTATTGACTCCTGTGACCATATAGTACGCCGAGAGGACTGTACCTTGATGCCGTTCAGGCATTCCTCTCTCCTCCTGAAGCAATTCTCATCTGGACAAAGCAAAGGAATCATCGGGGCTCAGCTGTAGCAGTCGCTAACCTCTCTGGGGAGTTGAGCGATACCTGTAGCTAATACAGGCGTTCTACTTGGGAAACTCTGAGTGTGAGGTGAGTTGCCAGCATCCGCTAGTGCATTCAATCACATAGCTCGTGCTACGGCCCTCACAGACCCCTGGAATCGCTCGACAGGTGTTGGCATCGTGCCATGGTGCCTTGTATTGGCTCCTTTGGAAGCCGCCCAAGATAATTTGTTAGCACAAGTACTGAACACAGTTACAGCACAAAGGTTGAATTTACAGAGAATTCCTAGCAAAGTATAAGCTCGTTTTTTGAAGTTACAAATAAATGAGCGCAATTTAAACACTTGAAAAAAAAAAAAAACTGAGTGCTCCTACACAAAATCAGTGACCATTTGTAAAATTCCGTGACTTTTTCGTTACTTCCATGACCTTGTTTAAATTCAGAGAATTTTTTGGTGACTTCTGTGACTGGTAGACACCCTGATTTACAAGCGGTTCACTTATGAGTGAAACAGCAACTGCTCGAAGACAATAATTTTTGCACGAGGCTATTGATTCATATATTAACCAGAAAAGCACATCACAATACAATGTACATATTAATGATATATCTAACTACAGTTGTTGCCCAAACAGAATTTAAAAACACAATGCATTACTTTCATTTGTTAGCTTTAATAAAGCCTTAAAAAGTCTAAATTACTGTACATTGCAAGTTAAATTTTATTGAGATACTAACTAAAAAAGAAACAGCTCACCTTGATGCAACTGGCGAGACTTGAAGACAGTACAGGCTGGCGGTGGTGGAATTGCTTTAGCAGACGCCTCTTGTGACCCGACTCTGGCAGTGCCTGAACGTGAGCGTACAGCTCAGCCAAAGCTGCCTGGGTGGGATTGGTGACACCATTCTCTACAGAGAGCTCTCTGTCCACAAATGAGAATACTGTGCTGGCTTCTGCTCCATCAACCTACCATTACACACTTTCTTCAGCCAGTTGTTCCCACAATATTCCCCACACAATACACCAAATACATATTACAGGTTATTGATGATAAAGCGAGTACTTTAAAAGTGTATGTTAGTTTCTTTCAGCCAATTTGTATCTTTTCGCCACGTGTCAATAAAAATGTAGCTGTGTACGTAATACAGTACAGGTAGGCGCCAAGTTATGTAAGGTGCAACTTATGTAAATTAGCAGTTGCTAATAGGTATTCTGACCAATATACGTCGATCTGATAAAGTGTGGGATGCTGTGGCAGCTGATAAACAAAACAGCTAGCACAGCACAAGTGTGATGCTTGCTGTAAGTCTTACTCTCTTCTCCGCATTTTATTGATCTCAGCATCACTTATCACACATAGAGTTTACAACAACAATATTACTTCTGCAGATACCGTATACAGTTTCACCTAAAAAGTCAACTAATTAACATTTTGTTACTTTCATAACTAGCCAGAACCATAGTATTTACCGACTTGAAAAAATTGGCCAACATGGTGAAAATCAAGTTAAACAAAATTACAAACAGATTTTAGATAGCTGCTTTTGTGAAGGCTTTTAAAAAAATAATTTATCGCCAGAATAGTAGAAACAGAAGAGCATGCAGGGCCTTAAAAATAATGCCAAGTGGTCTGAAATTCAAAAGCATGTGAATCTTCACATCAAAACAGTCAGAGCAGATTCGGGCAGGGCAAGCTAAATTCAATAACTCCTAGCAGAAATTATTGATGAAGGTAAATATTTGCCTTAGAAACAATTTAACGTCAATGAAACTGCTTTGTTTAGGAGGCGAATGCCAGAACAGTTATTTATTTCAAAATGTGAAAAATCTATGCTTGGATTAAAGGTCATAAAATCTTGTATCACTGTTATGGTTGTTCTATTGTTTCACGAAACTTAAAACTTAAACCACCTGCAGTTTATCATCCCCAGAACCGGCGGAAACAAAAAAATAGCAAAGAGAAAGAAAGTTACACATTTATTTGGGTAAGGCAAATAAATGAGACATGCGCAGGCATCAGGCAACTAGATTACAGTGGGACACGGGGAGACAGCAGCTGCAGCAAGTTCACACTGTCTGCCACACTGTACAATTGTCTGTATTGCCACATATCAGAATGCACAGACTGGAGATCTTTAACCTGCATGACTAAACAGACTTAACAGCAAACCAACAACTCTGGCTGACCTTCGCGCTATCACGATGAGGCTGTGATAATTACGGTGAAGCCGATACATATCAAAATACAGTTCGCCATTATAAAATGTTTGAAACCATACAGGGTATTATTGGCTTATCAGTTACTAACTTCTTCAGAAGTTTGCATATGTTTAGGCGTGTGCATAGATGTAAATACGAAGTAGTGTTGTGAGTGACCAGAACAATTTGAATCTCCCGCGCTACTGGCGACAAATACACTCTCAAGAATGAAGTTGGCAACCCTGTTGTGACTGCCTACGAGAGTGGCAGTCCTGGTTCCAGCAGTTCGTTTTGTTACATCATGGCGGTAAGTTTGCTATGAGGCAATCTTGCTGCGTATCAATATTAATAGCAATAATCCTTGTGCCATTCGTGCTCAAATATCTTTGTTCTGTATTACAACGAAACATTTTTGGTCCTCCGGGCCGGATAACGTGTTCCAGTAATTTAAATATTTGTTTGGTGTTCGCACACGTTTCGCCATGCGGTAGTGAAGTTATGGCACGTAGTTGATCTGAAGACTTTGGCCACGTTGCAAAATCAGATTGCGGTGGTGTGTAAATGTTATGGCTTAGGCCTACCGTTTATTTCTTATTGGCGTTCCAGTCGTTGTTTGCGGTTACGTTAGTCGTGGGAAGCAACTGTTCTGGGACGCATAGTGTCGTTTCTTGTATCTTGCTGGCTCATTGTACTTACGTTATTCTTAGTTTCTAATAGTTTGCATGGTTCTATAGTTTTTTTTTTGTGTGAAGTCATTGCTGCAGAGTGTCTCTGCGGTAAACATAACCTAGTTGTGATTAAGGTAGTTGCATCTTTTGAGCACCCCTTGGTTTGCTGTCGTAATTCAGTGGTGCACAGTGCTTAGTGGCTAATCCTCAAACAGCGTTAGCCCACATTCGTTTGGCTGAAGCACACCTTAAGCGTGTATACGATCTGTAGCAAGCTGTCATGCTTGACTTCACCAAACTGAATTTATTCGTTGCTACCACACGGGATCTACCACAGATCCGTGATAAGTTCGAGGCAGATTATGTTACAACGTAGAAGCTGCCGCAAACAAATTAAAGGACTTTGATTCTGAACAACATGCTGCTCACCTTGCAGAGTTCGATGAGAAGTACTATGAAGTGATGGCAGCTGTGGCTTCTCTTGATGACTCTACGGTAAAAGAGAAACTTTCGACGAGTTCTCAGGTGAGACATTCCCGTGTTGCACTTCCCAAGATTGTGCTCCCTAACTTTGTTGGCAGCCCTCTGGAATGGTCAATTTTTTCCACTTTGTTTGGCACACTTGTTGGGAATAATCCAGATCTGTCTGCAGTAGAGAAGTTGGCCTATCTTAAGACAACTCTTTCTGGAGAACCATTGAGTCTTATACAGTTGTTGCCCATATCTGAAGTTAACTTTCATGTTGCGTGGAAGTTACTTCTTGGACAGTACGAAAACCCATGCCTCATTACATCTGTTCTTGTAGATGCTTTATTGCAAGCACCATTGGCCTCCGCAGACTCCCCAAAAACTCTTTGACATTTGTTAACGGTAATGAAAGAAAATGTTTCTGCCCTTAAGGCTCTATGTGTTCCTGTGGACCAGTGAAACTTAATTCTACTTGCGATCCTTTCTAAGCGTTTGGACACTGATCACAGACCCAGTGGGAGATGACATTGTCAGATAAGCTTCCTACTTTAGCTGAGTTCATTTCCTTTTTGAATAAACACTGTCGTGCCCAAGAGGCAGTAGCTTGGTCTCGTAGCAAGGGACCTTCTGCTTTAACATCTAAGACCAGCACTAGAGTGACTGTGCCTAGTTGGAGGCAAGGTAGAGGCCAGTCAGTGAGTAGTTTGGTGAGTTCCTCCCAACAGTGTCGGATGTGTAGTGAAGTTCATCCACTTTACAAGTGCACCCAATTCCTTCATTCCACTCCTAAGGACAGATTTACTGTTGTAAAAGAACACAAACTTTGCCTAAACTGCCTGTCACCTACACACCAAGCCAAATAGTGTTTGTCCTCGTCGTGTCATACTTGTGGTGGCTGTCACCATTCAACGGGTTGTTAGACAGTAATGATCCACCTCTTACCTCTCATGTTAATACACAGGTTGAAAATGTAGAGAAACCTGCAACAGTTTTGTCCTCTGTTACACCAGCAGGTCAACGGTTATCAACCATCATTCTTCTCTCAACAGCTGAAGTTTGCGTTTTAGATGGCTCAGGAACTCCTTGCATTGTTACAGCACTTCTTGATACTACCAGTCAAGCAAGTTTTATTACTTAGGGCTGCGTTCAAAGGTTGAGATTGGTTAGTCGGAGAACCTACCTACCTATCCACGGCTTGTCGAAAACTCCCGTTAGTGTTGCAAGGTCATGCTCATCTATTGTTGTTTCACCTGTTGGATGCCTTGACATTCAGTTTGCTCTCGACGTGTCTGTTCTACCAAGAATTACCGATAATGTGCCTAGTACTCGGCTCACTGCTGAAGTACGTATGTCTGTGTCTCACCTCCAGCTGGCTGACCCAAACTTTGCTGTAACTGGACCAGTTGAATTGTTGATCGGTGCTGACCTTTATCCCCTACTAATGACTGAAGGCAAGATTGATGGATCACCAGTTGCTCTAAATTCTGTGCTGGGGTAGATTCTAATGGGTCAGGTTGAACAACATTCCGCACATAATATAGCATCACTCCGTGTCTCACTGCTTTCGTCCCCTCCACCACTAGAAGATGTTCTGAAAAGGTTCTGGGAATTGGAAGAATTCCCTCCAATCAAGCATGTGTCTAATAAGGATGCTCGCTGCAATGAACTGTTCACCTCAACGTTGGTGCGTGGTAAGGAGGGGCGCTATAGTGCCTCATTGCCATTTTACTCATTGTCATTTGAATTGGATACATCCAGACCTCAGGCAGTGAACAGGCTTTTTCGCCTTGAGAGGCACCTCGAAACAGACTCTGTATTGAAAGAGAGATACACTGAATTCATGACTGATTACTTGGCCATGGGTCACATGGAGAGAGTGGCGGAGGGTCAGATACATTCATCAGGGTCACTTTACATTCCTCATCACTATGTGGTGAAACCAGAGAGCTCCACAACAAAATTAAGAGTGGTGTTTGATGCGTCTGCCAAGTCCTCCACAGGTGTATCATTGAATGATGTGTTAATGTCTGGACCCAAGCTTCAAAGAGAGGTTTGCGATTTACTGTTGCAATTTTGTCTCCATGAAGTTGTTTTTACTGCTGTCAGATGTACCGCCAAATAAGTGTCCATTCTGCACACCACAATTATCAACGTATTGTCTGGCGTTTCAGCAAAACCGATAAGGTGCAGGACTATAGGTTGAAGACAGTGACATACTGTGTTTTATCAGCACCCTTTCAAGCTCTTCACACTCTTCAACAGCTGGCAGAAGACGAGGAGGACTTCTTTCCAGTGGCCTTAAAAGTGCTGCTTTCAGATGTATATGTTGATGATGTGTTAACAGGATCCCATTCAGTGGACAAGACCTTGGCTATCCAGAAGGATCTTATTTCACTTCTAGCTAGAGGAGGTTTTGAGCTACAAAAGTTTATGAGCAACAAGCAAGAGCTTCTACAATGGCTTCCTAGAGATGACGTTTAAATCCCACAGCCATTTGCCCTAGATTGAAACAGTTGTACAGTGAAGGTATTGGGATTATATTGGAACCCTGTTTCCAACACTTACTCGTACAATATTCAGACCAGTCCCAGTGATACAACAAAGCGTACCATTCTGTCCCATGTCACACAAATTTTTGACCCTCTTGAATGGCTCACTCCGTTATAAATGTTAGCCAACCTACCATGGGTTCACTGACAGTTCTGAGATAGGTTATGTTGCAGGTGTCTATCTTCGCACACTTAGTCCTGAGGATACAGTCACCATACATTTGTTAATTGCCAAGTCCAAGGTGGCTCCAGTCAAGGTACAGTCAATTCCTCGTCTAGAACTTTGTGGAGCCTTGGCTCATCTGCTTAAACATGTGATTGAGGGCCGTATCTATTAACAGCTTTCGAATGACAACCTACTGCTATCCCCATACAGAAAGCATTTGTGAGCAGTTGGTTGTCATTCAAAAGCTGTTTATAGATACGACCCTGAGGCATATGAATCTGCTCTTCACTTCACCTCTGTAGTGGCTTGGACTGACTCACAAGTCGTTCTTGCATGGATAAACTCATCTCCTCACTAATTGCACACCTTTGTTGCAAATAGAGTCAGTAAGATCAATGATCTCGCTCCGCCATCATGGTGGAAGCACGTGCGTTCCGAGCACAATCCTGCTGACTGTGCGTCCCGTAGTCTTATGCCATCTCAGATCATCAGTCAACAATTGTGGTGGACCGGTCCTGCATGGCTGAAGGAACCACCTGAGCAATGGCCAGTGGGTGGCGTTCATACTGACAGTTCTGATCCTGGCTACTCATCTGAAACTATCTAACTGGAAACAGTGCTGGGAATCTTCACATCATCCAGTGATATGGATACGCTACTCTTACGATTTAGCAACTTGACCAGGCTTTTACGAGTGACATCCTATGTATTTCGCTTCATTCGTAACTGTCGTGTGTCATCTGAAAATTGAATTACAGAGGATAATATAAGCTGTAGTGAGCTAGATGCATCTATGCAATTTTGGCTTATGCATGTTCAGGCTTCTTCATTTAAAGATGAACTGACTGCATAGAGGAAATAGTCGCCTCCCCCACCAGAGTCGTAAACTGGTGCGGAACACTCCTTCATTCGGACCTACCATTTGACCACAAGCACCCAGCTTTTCTTCCAAAGACACATCCATTCACGGAGATGGTGATACATCACTACCATGAACTCAACCACCATCCTGGTATTCAAACACTTCAAAGTATTCTTAGGGAGAGGTTCTGGATCCTTTCAGATAAAGGTGCTATTACTAGTTGTGTCCGTCGCTGTGCCAAATGCTTCAAGGGCAGGCCGTCTCCAGCTGCGCCAATGATGGGCCCTGCTGTGCGAATCCATCAAATAAAGCCATTCTCAACAGACGGAGTTGATTACGCTGGCCCCTTTTACATCAAGGCTGCTACGGTTTGTAAGATTGTAGTATTGAAGGCTTACATGTGCTTCTTCGTGTGTTTCACCACAAAGGCTGTTTCTGTCGAAGTGGTGTCAGACCTGTCTACTGAGGTGTTTATTGCTGCGTATAAGTGCTTCATCGCTCGTTGCGGATGGTCCTCTAATATCTACAGTGACTATGGAACCAACTTTATGGGAGCCTACAATCAACTACGTGACTTAAAACGCCTTCTTTCCCCATCATCTCACCAAACAGCTGTGGCGAATTCTCTAGTCTCTCTGTGTCACATGGCACTTCAACCTTCCTGCAGCTCCTCATTTCGGAGGGTTGTGGGAGGCCGACGTTAAGTCTTTCAAGTCTCACCTGAGACGTGTCATTGGTGAGCAGATTATCACGTATGAAGAACTGTACACTGTACTTGTACAAATCGAGGCCATTTTGAATTCTCGGCCACTTTGTGCTTAAAGTTCTGGTCCCAATAATCTCTATGCACTAACCCCAGGCCACTTCCTGACTGGTGAGTCATTGGTCTCTCTGCCAGAATCAAACTTAGCTGAGGTCAAGTTAAATCGGTTACAGCGATGGCAGCTGATATCCCGTCTACACCAAGACTTATGGTGTCGTTGGCACAAGGACTAATTGCATACTTTGCAACGTCAGAAGTGGAACAAAGATTCTGGGGACCTACGTGCAAACCAAATGGTATTGGTGAAGGAAGACAGAATTGCACCTCTTCAATGGGGCATTACAGCTCTTCACCCAGGGAGTGATGGTGTGGCCAGGGTGGCTACAGTACGCACTGCTAGTGGAAAATAAAAACGCCCTACCAGTGAAACTGTGCCCGCTTCCCTTAGAAATGTTGTAATGCCTCATTTCAAGGTGGGCGGGATGTTTAGGCGTGTGCATAGATGTAAATAGTGTATATAAGAAGTAGCGTTGTGAGTGACCAGAACAATTTGAATCTACCACGCTACTGGTGACAGTGGCGCCCTCGAGAATGAAGTTGGCAACCCTGATGTAACTGCCTACGAGAATGCATGGCAGTACTGGTTCTGGCAGTTCGTTTCGTTACATTATGGCGGTAAGTTTGCTATGTGGCAATCTTGCTGCGTATCCATATTAATAGCAGTAATCCTCGTTCCAATTGTGCTCAAATATCTTTGTTCTGTATTACAACGAAAAAGCAAATTATACACACGAACACAGAGAATGAGATATAATCGTGGAAGCGCGTATTGCGATGTTTTGCTGCACAGAGCAGCTTCTTCGGGTGAAGAGTTCGTATAAATTATTATCTCATTAAATATAGAGAAAAAGTCTATTTAAGGCAGCAACAGAACACACACTTACAGGTAGGGAAGGGGATGCTCTTATTTTAGTTATTTTTAAGGGGTTCCCTAAGACCTTTACATTTTATGGTCATGCCATTTTCTCCATTACTTATGTTATTATTTCCAGTTTAAGTAGTTTCCAAAGAAATCTGATTCACGCTTAAAATGTCACAACTATCCATAGGCAACTAGGTACTGTGAAGCGGTCCACCCACCACTTAGGCCTTTAATATTTCCTTTATTGTTATTTTTATTTTATTTATTTCCTTTTGTGTAATTTATTGAATCTGCTATTATCTATTTAATTACCTGCAGGTATTGTTGACAGAAGTTCAGAAATGTAATGTTTGGTCTTTACCTGGATCAGTATTGAAATTATTCTATTTTATATATTTAATTTAGTTTGTTTAGGTTGTTGTTACCTTGCGTTTTTTTAATTTTAAATTTAATACCATTTGCAGCAGTTCAAATATTAGAACCATAATTGTTTTAACTTCAGTCTGGGTGTACTGTTGAGTATAATGGCTCAAGTGTACCTACCCAGTTCCTGGAATACCTAAATTTAGATATTTAACCTATTTTATACTTTTACTTTTCACTGGAGCGTATGTACACAGCTGCAGGTCGTGTGCGAGTGATAGTAATATGTTTGCGTGGACCAGTGTGGGCCTATCAAAAGACATCCAGCTAAAATTATTAAAATTCATTTTATAATTTAAAGAATAATTATGTTTCAGAAAGAGATAATTTTTCTTCAGGCGTAGTTTCAAAGCATAAAGATTGTAATTTTCATTGTATTTAATGTAGTTTTAGGACCGTATCTATAAATGGCTTTCGAAAGCGCTGTTAGCAGACATTCACCTGGCAGCTTGCCATCTACTCACATCTTATAAACGACTTTCAGGAGCTTGCCAGCTGAAAGCGCTTCCACGTCCACTTGAAGTGTAAATATGGCAACATAGCACCTTTTTTCTTCTATTGGATAGTACGCAGAATGAAACCCTGCAATTTTAAATAGTCTTTTTTGACATTTCACGTTAGTTGTTCATATCTGAGATGATGTTATTGTCTTTGGATTTAGGTTAGGTACGTAAAAGCAATTTTATTTGTGAAGGCTAAATACATTATAAATAGTATTTGTGAGGGATTTTTTCAGTGAGCATAATGTGTTTGCATGGAGAACAGTACAGATTTTACAAATGCTTAATACCAATGTTTGTATTATTCAATAACGAAATATGTACATCATAAAAACAGAAAATAAAAAACCAACTACAGAATAACCTGTCACACGAGTCACTTGATAAAAGTACGAGAACATTTTAGAATTTAATCGTTTATTTTTACAGCTGACATAATTATTGCAAAAAACTAACGAATATATTAACATCATAAATGCATCAGATAAAATGTCTACATACAGAAAACGTTTTTGTTAATATGTGTTTATAGTCATTTTCGCACACTGCTATTATTATTTCTACGCAAAATTCTCCCTTATTATCGAAACATAGGTACAACAATTGCAAACATATATACATGCAGTAACAATTTTGGTTTGTGAAAAGTCCCACCTTGTAGCAAATCCTCCACGGAATATTGCATACACTTTAATTGGATCTGGTATACTTAACAGTAGCTTCTGTTTACTGAAAACTTTCATATACGTAGTTCCTAAACTCGTTCCAAACAAAAATATATTTTAAAAATGTTGAATTTTCTTATGTAACAAATATCGTTTGACAGGTTATTCCAGAGAAGATCTGCCGCCATTGTTATAAAGACACAATAAAAACAGCTTAACAGACTTTCGAGTCACGTCTGAGCACATTCACTTCCAGGCAGTCAATCAACGAACGAAATGAGGTTTATAGTGCAAGTTTCAGCCGGAACAGACATTCTGTGATTAGATAGCAACCGAAAGCCGTTTATAGATACGGCCCTCAGTATTCTGTATATTTTTACTTTGGTGCGCTGGGTGGCCGCCAAAGGCGCTACAGGGAGAGAGCAAGCATCACGGGGGTTGGCCATTACTTACTGGGTGTTCGAGCTCTGCAGGACAGAATGCCTTGTGAACGTGATAGAGGTGGCAGAACAGCCATGGGAAGTTGTTTGAGATAATTTTCGCTTCCTCTCTCTTTTTTTAATTTGTAGATGAGCCGAAGGCCGATGATGTATGACTGAAGCTATGTAATTTTTATCATCTGAGTTTTCAGCAAACTTCGTATTGGGCCAGAGCTTCCAGGAGAGTCTGTTAAAAATTTTGGCATATTGTAAAAACAGTAATAGTTTGAACTTGACTGGCCGTCCAGTTCTACGAACATCTGTGAGGACGTGAAATATCCTGCTAAGGATAAAGACTAGTAGTGCTTAACAGAGGAATCGTTTTTTAAAACGTGCACCGTAAGCGAGTGCTCCCGTGAACATGTGGTGTCCCCCCCCCCCCCTTTTCACCCCTATGCTTGGAGACTTGAACTTCGTGGATCTTCGGCAGGCCTCGGTCGTTTCCGTGCCTCCCCTCCCTTCCACTCCTCTTCCCGGCCGTCTGCCGGGTTGAGTGTGCTCACTCGAGTCTGTCGTCACTCGTGCTCCAACCCAAGTGTTGGTCCGATCTTCTCATGGCCGACATGGCACCAAAGCTTCACCCGTTTGTTCTTGGTAAGTTTCTGTTGTATTTGTTTTAGTTTATTCATCGGTTTATTTCTTGTGTTCACAATCTAGTTCATCTTTCTTGCTCGGTGCCATTTCGGCCGAGAGGGGATCGTTAACGTTTTGAACCCTACCCCTTTTGACTCAGCCACTGTGTTGGATTTGTTTATGACTGACAAGTGTAAGTTTATGCACTGAATACCATAGCGCTTTATAGCATCATTATTTGTACCTGCAAATATGTAAGTATTCATAATAAACGTAATTGAATCTGAGCACACTGTTATATATTAATCAGTAGTGGTTTTGCTGCCACGCCCCACCATCAGTGGCGTTACCAGAGTTTGTGCTGTAGGGTGTATGGGGAGATAGGGATAATTGGCCCTGACGGGCGTGTCGCACGTGCCGTGTGATACCGGCATACAGTGTTAGTATAATTGAGCGCTGTAAGTCTGAGTGAGACGGACTCAAGTTAACATCATGTGCTAGAGAATCTGTTTGGTTTGGAACATACAACGAAATTTAAAGTTTCTAATAAAACCAGTCACAACAAGATGGCATGTAGAGTTATTTAGTTGCAGTCAGTCCAGCAGAGCCTCAACCGACCAATATGAAGATCACTACTGGCCACTAGTCAGCAAGTTGGTTATGTAGAGCAGACGCGCTACAGTACATTATCAATAGCACATCATCAGTAATTATGCGCGACTCATAGTGCCTGGCGACACTCTCATGGCTGGTGGGGCACTCCCTTCATCTCTCCTCCATCCTGTTTGCCATGCTCAGACGAAGAGCTTGTTGCCAAGCAACACATTCTGACAGTTTCGAATAGCCTCAATGCAGGGCACCAGTGTTCTTCGCATCAGTCACCCACCACCGGCTAACGCAAAACATACAGAAAATATAGTATTTATGTGCATTCAAGTTCCATTTACAATACTTTTTTTAGTATGCTAGACGCTAGTTATATCTATGCTGTTGTAATGTATTGATAGGCTGTCCCAGAATGTGATGATAAACACAATAAAATCTTATTCAAACTGTTATCACGAGTTGCAAGTCTACAGCGATATGTACACAGTGTTCACTGCGATCTTGCTAAGAATATGTGGCAATTGAAATTCATAATCAGCAATTAATTTTATTTGATAAAACTTTTTTTTAACAATGCTGTGTAAACACAATGCAAATCATTATACAGTAAACCTTCGATTTAACGACACCGCACGGTGCCAGATAATTCTGTTGTTAGATCGCCGATGTCGTTAGTCCCAAGGTAATTAATTTTAACACCCCCAAAATAAAAATAAAAAATTTTTAAGTGATTTTTTTCCCTTAAAGTTAATATAGAGCAATTACCGACTTAAAATAAACACATTTTCTTGAAATTATATTTTAGTATAACGAAAAGGTGTCTTCCAAATAAAACGGTGCTCCATAATTCCCAGTGTGCCATGACGCCTGCGGCCGCGAGGCGTGGTAGGTTAGTGAGGGGAGGGCAGGGGAGAGCGGCCGGCTGATTCACGGCTTGTCTCCCTCAACTCGTGGTGCGTGCATGATTCATCCTGCTTGCCTGGCGCGAAGCTCACCGGTAAAAGAACGACTCATACTGCAACGATTTAAATCATTTCAGTAACGCCACTGAGTATTTTTTTTGTAATTACGCATGAACTGTTACAGCTTGTCGCCATTATACGATTTTAAGCGATACGAATAAAAATGCTTATAAAAGAAAAAAAGTCCTTATTTTATAAAAATCGGTACGCCTATTAGAAACGCAAATTTGGAGCCACTCAGAAGGGCTAAAAACTAACTTTTCAAGGTGCTGTCACAAAATAACGACTGAATTACTTGTAGTTTTAAGTATTGGGCCTATAGGAAAAATAGTAAAACTATGCACAACGCACCAGTTTAATGCTCTGCACTGTGAATAGAGGCAGAGTGGTTCTCGACACGCGGGTCACAGTCGCTCTAATTACTGCCCTGTTGAACGAGCATAGTTAAAAATCTTATCAGCCCACATGTAGCAGACGTCATTATTGTAGGCCGTTTTTACGCTGCAGCCATTCGCCTCACGTGCCGAGTTGTCAAGGTCAAGATGAACTGAAGCGCGCAACTTGATGTGAAGCAAGAGAAAAAAATGAGATAACGCAGGATTGTTTCATTTTTTTTGTTTCGTTTACGGACTGAGTGCTAAGCTGGTCCTCTTTTATGGCCGTGCTGTAATAAAAAAAAATAACCGTGTCGTCTCTTCATCCCCAACCCCCTGGGCTCTCACCAGACATGGAAACAACGACGATGGCTGGGAGAAGATGGGTAAGAAAGGCAAACATGTGGCACTGCTTTGCGGCCAGACAGGCTGCTAGTTGTCACGTGACTATCATAGCCAGCGCTGGCAGTTGATAAGAGAGGCCGCGCGGTGCACGCTCACAAGCACAATTTGGTTTGTGGACAGGGGGTGGGGGGAGTGAATGGTTATTGGCTGGCGTGGACAGTCAGGAGAGGGTGTTATCTATTTTTAGCAGTGCGTTTCTTACAGTACAGCACTCACCAAGCAAAATACAACACGGACAGGCAACAAGTCTAACAATACAATACCGTTGCTATGCGCACGTCCGGTGGCTGACTGCATGGCAAGATGAGAGAGTAGTAAGGAGACGAAAGTGCAGAGAGGGCACGTGGAAAAATGCGAGATAGGAGTGAAGGGTGGAGGGAGTGTGGAGAAGTGAGGAGGAGATAAGGCAGCAGCGTTAGTCATCACATCTCACACATGTCGGTGTTGTGCAGGTGGCCTAACTCACCAGGCACGCGTACTTTAACTGCATTCCAGCCAAAGTTTCTAACATTTTTTTTAGAGTTCTTTTTTGTTTCACAACTGCATATCACTAATTTATTATAACTGCAGTATGTTATTGTTTAATGTACGCAAATGTATTTTTAAATAACATTTTACTGTTATCAATTGCACTTTGCTTAGCTTTGATCAATTTGAAAATATAAATTTTTCCAGGGTTCTTGGAAATTATGTCGTTAGATCGCCTATGTCGTTAGATCGCCTATGTCGTTAGATCGCCGATGTCGTTAGATCGCCGATGTCGTTAGATCGCCGATGTCGTTAGATCGCCGATGTCGTTAGATCGCCGATGTCGTTAGATCGTCGATGTCGTTAGATCGCCGATGTCGTTAGATAGGGGGTCTATTGTACTCTATCGGTAATGAAATTGGTACGTCTGCACATTAGTGCATTCTGACAGCGGCATAAAACACTATCTCCATATTCAGTTGTATGCCAATGCGCTGTGAACCGATATGCTCCTTCGGCTGTCAGGTCATGTAGGCAAGAAATTTAAGTGCACGTGCCATGAAGACTGGTATCTGCCAGGAGGGAAGAAATAGAAAGAATCCAGGTACGAATGCCGTGCAGACTGGGTACCTAGATGCTAGGTTCAACGGCCATGTCATGTAGGCACGAAATACGGAGGGGATCCAAATGTGCATGCTGGTGCTCCATGCTCTGTTATTCTATCTATGTTTGCAAAGGTCGCGTTTCACAGGGAATGTTGCGCATAAAATTCTTTCCCAGCAGTCGTGCGACAAAGTATTCTAGTTTGTGGTTGCATTATGACAAATTTACATTTTCATTGTAAAATTTCGTATTTGAGTTTTGAGCAGGGCAACACACACAAAAGGAGTACACGCCTAGCTTTAGTCTTTCCTGTTATGCTAGATTCCAGATTTGTACCATTCTGGCTAAGTTTTCTCGTCTACAGCAATCGCAGCTGCTTGTCCCTTGGAAAATGTCTTAACAGTGATTTAATGTATTTTAGCAACTACAACACAAATTTCTCAGGAACCAAGGCTTGTCGTAGTAGCGAGACTCCTTGACTGTACATGAAACAATTGCAAATGTCAGAAAAACATTCTTATTTAAATACTAATTGGTTGGATGAACACTGAACATGTACCTGCCGAGATAAACGCCTTCTATGGCGCTCCAGCCAGTAAGCACGCACATCAACTGCCAGAGGGGCAGGTATCTGGAAGAGTGCTGGGCCTTGCTGTATCATGAATGCCACAACCCGAGACATGGTCTGAGCACTTGCATGGAACTCCTCAGGAGACAACTGCAAAGACAACAATTGAATAGTTCACACAAACTACGTTGTAACAAACATTTATGGTAAAAATTAGTAAAAGGTTGCAAATAATTGTAAACGTCCTGCTACCTACATGTGTCGGATATGCCTGTTGTGAAGCGATAAGTAAGTTGTGTGTTTTCTGGGGTTTTTGCTTAGAGTCCCTGTTGATGTTTATTTTTGCATAAGTGATGCTAGGCAGTGTTACTGACACTTCAGAATCCAGAGCTAGTCAGCCTAGCATCAATTAAGTAATGGGCAGTGATGATGCCTTCACTGAACTCATAGGCCCTAGTGTGTTGCCCGGCCACCCTACATTAGTCTATTGCCTGTAGATTATTAAATTGCTAGTTGTCATGCAATTTTAAGTTTCAGGAGTAGGTATTTGTTTCAATAAGAATTCCATTTTTGTTGTTTTAAGCCTAATAATATTTTAAGGAAGTCATTTGGTTAATTAATTTAAATATTATAATTTTGTTGAACAGGATACCACCTATAAAACCCACTCTCTAAATGTAAAACCGTTATCGGGCCTGGCGAAACAGTACAGTAACAGAAAACCGTACCTGGATGCAATTGCTAGTGATTAGTCCTTTTATTGTAATATTTTTGTCAAATAACATGTTCATAAGCCTTGACTTAGAATAATTCTGAGTTCTGTTTTCGGATGGCACGTGAATTTAAAATAAATGTCTCGTGTCGACTTTTCAGAAACAGCATAAAAATTCAAGCAATTTTGGATTCTTAGAAATTTTACGAAAAATTGACCTTATAAAAGTTATGGCAGTTGGAAAGTTCTTGGCGGGGACGACACCAATAAGGGTTCACAGAGGATACTGCAAGGTCTGCTGCCGGCAATGTCAGATGCCAAAACTTTATTTAATATATTTTTTTTATTGTAATAATTATCTAGTAAAATAGTGAAATCCATCATTGTGCTCAGCAGAATTCTGCAGATTTTCTGTAATTTTAGCTTGTTTAAGTTTATTTTAATTTGTATCCAGACCGGTTATTTGGTCTCACTAGAATGTTATTGAACCAATTTATCAGAAGTAAGCCGCCATGGTATCTTCGGACGCCATTGCGGTTACCGAGACTGGTCACTTTAAGCTGGACGTCGAGGAGACTAACGTGTGTCGCATTGCGCGAACTTGGCACGTGGTAAGAGTATCCAGCCAACCAAGGGGTGCGAACGAGAGCCATGGTGCCACGATGGAAGTCGGTGAAAAAACTTGCTAAATTTTGGGCATTTATTTTTTGGTTTTTTTCTTATCCATACTCGAAATAGGTGGTAAAGTTATTTTAGTTTGTAATTTTAAAGAGTATTCAATTCTTAGGAAGTCTTTGCTTTACATTTAGGATCGTGGAAATCTACAGTGTTCTCTGACAGTCTCTCAAGAGTTTTTTAGTTCACTGTTCCTGGTAGCCTGCAGAGTTTGTTGCCACTGCAGTGCTTGTAGATGCCTTTGCAGGCAGTGTCCCGGTAGTGTGTGTAGGCAGATGGCCTTGTGTTAGGTTGTAGGTAGGTAGGGGGGGGGGTTGTGGTGATGGATGTTTTGGTGTCGCCGGGCGGTTGTGTGCTGTGGGTCCTTCTGCTACCTTCAGCATGTGGCGGTCTTCTGGGGGCACTGGACGCCTCTGTCAACACTCCCCCGCTACCCTGTCCCACATTAACAGCAGTAGTAGGGCAGACGCACGGGCAAGAAGTGTACTACAGCATATTTCTGTCGTTTCGCTCTCGGACAATCCCCCCCCCCCGTGACGCCAAACGTCGCAGACGAGTGAATGCCCTGTGGGACAGAGAGGGCAGATGTTGCGCCAATCTGGAATGGTTGCTGCTGACCATTCCACGAAGGCAAATCATCGAAGGTTCTGGATGGCGCAACCAGTAGTTATAAATACCTGCTGGCCATGTTTTGACGAACTTCTTTTGTAGAGCTTTTTTTTGGAAGACTTTCGTAGAGCTTTTTTGAAGACTTTTTTTCATCTTATCTTTGTAGAGTTTTTCTCTGTTAGGACTTAAGGCGAGCATGGCGATGCCCCAATGGGCGAGACGTAAGCCTAAGGGCTCGGGCTGCCAGACGGCAGGAGTTTCGGTCTAGTTAAATTTTTTTTGTTTATTACTATTATTTTTAATTTCGAGTAGTAGTTTATTTATTATGGGATAAGAAGATTTCGTAGCCCTGAGATGGATGAGACTTCGCTGGACAGGAACATCAAAATGATAAGTATTCTTTCTTGTTATTATTTTATTATTAATCATTATTAATTCCACTTTTAACTTTCGTGTTCGGTTTTTATTGTAATAGTCGTGGATACGTTGACACGTGTATTTGTTGTTGGCTAGTACAGTCACAGTTTATTAAATGTTTCAGAGTAATGTAATGACCTCGGCATTGTTTTGTAATGCCAGAAACCAATTTACTGTGCTGTATCATCTCTTAATGTAATACCTGTATGTGCATCACATCATAATAACATCTATTTGTAGTATAACACAGTAAAATCTTTTCCAAATTGTAACCTATTTTTGAATAACAATATTGTAATTTATTTTTGTATAATACTTTATTTGAATTTTTTGTAATAAACTCATAATTTGAATTCATTCTTTCATTTCAAGTATTAGATCTGTAGTCCCCTTAACATTAATTGATAGTCTCTAATTGCAGAACATGTATCTTGATTTAATTACTTTATTTATAGATGATTATGGGTGACAAGCACATGCACGATACAAGATAGGAGACACGACCCGTATTGGGACGTTAGTCTATGTTCGATCTTCAGTACCCCTCGCAATAGATAGTTTGCCAAGCGGAAATTATTATTTTGTTTCAGTTAGTTTGTTGTGCTCAACCATACAATACTTTATGTAGCTAGGCAACAAGGTGGAAATTCTGTCTTTAAAAGGGTCTGTTTGTTTTTATTTTACTAAAGGAGCTATGTACCGTATGTGTTTATATCCCCCAGTGCTGTTTTAATAATTACAGAGTTTATTTTATCGTTATTGCTTATCGTTATGGTTCAGTCAAATGCTTGTTATATATACTTGCGATGTTTATTTGCTTTCCACCTCTTTGTCTTGCATAGCTTAATAATTCAGATATACTTACATCCCCCAGTTTACATCTCATTTTACAGTCAACACTTTAGCTACAAACAAGGAGTAACATAACTAACGCAACGACATTGGCTGCCTCCACATCTGTTTAATAATGTATTATTTTAACTTTATTTTACTATGACCCACTCTCCATCCTGAAAATATCATGGTACAACTATTACATGACAAATACATAGCTGCCACCTCTTCACAATGAAAAATACTATAATCGTAGACGGCAGGCAATTTTTTTTTTACATAAAACAGACACAGCAAAAAGGAACATTTGGTTTAACAATCTCATTTTCAGGCAAAATACGGGCGTGACCTACAGCAATTTTCACCACCATTTTTAAAATTTTTTATTTGTATCAGATTTTTTTTCTTATTTTAGACACAAAATGTGACTAAATTTGGCTCTTCTGAAATTTAATCTCTCATAGTTTTCGCGTAATGGCTTGTTAAAGTCATATTTTGCATGATTCCGTTTTAAGGACTACACTAAAACCAACTGATATACCAAACTCAAAAAAATCACAGTGGACAAAGACATTGCAGGCTACAATGTCATGGCCATAAAAATAAAGAATACAAATTATTTGTATTTTAAAAAAATGCTGAAACTGAAAATAAAAATTTAAAAAATGCAATAATTTTTTTTAAATACAAATAATTTTTATTCTTATTTTTATGAGCATAACATTGTAGCCTGCAATGTCTTTATCCATTGTGATTTTTTTCAGTTTGGTATATCAAATGGTTTTAGTGTAGTCCTTAAAACGAAAACGTGCAACATGACTTTAACAAACAATTACGCAAAAACTAGGAGAGATAAAAACATTTCATAAGAGCTAAATTTAGTCACATTTTGTGTCTAAAATAAGAAACAAAAATATATGGTACAAATAAAAGATATGTAAAAAAATGATGATGAAAATTACGGTAGACCGCGCCCTTAAATATTACATTTCATAGACCTGGATTTGTTTTAAGCCCACAATGGGTATCTAATGTATAAATTATCACAACACTTTGACATTATTTAGAATTCAGCAACAGTTACTTACCTTATTAACTCAAATTTTCTTCCTTAAACATACTTTACATGTGTGGGCAATTTCCATGAGTTCTTTGGGATAGAGGTCTTACAATTATAAATAAAAGAGTTAAGTACTAGATTTAATAGCTCACAAGGCTACGAAATACCCAAAACAGTAATCGACTACAAATCTCACAACACAATTAGTTATGCACACAATTATTACTGTGTCACAGACATGTTAATTAACTATGACAATTAAAGCACAAAAAATTTCTACTATCTATTAATTAAACACTACAAATCACAGTAAAATTCAGTCATATATCCAATCAACAGTCTTTCAAATAATGACAGTGTACAACCTTAATAGTCCGCAGTGGTGATGAAACGCCGTGTGCTGTGCAGCACTCCGAGAGCATCGCTGTCTTCACTCTTGAGGTCTTCGGTTCGACTCCCGTCGTGTACCTCTTCTTTGCCTGTCAGCCCGCCACAGCAATCCTCTTGGTTCGTCCAACACTGCTCCGAAGGTAGCCGCCTGCCGCCTCCCAGTAGACTCTGACGTCACCAAGATGTCTTCACCAGTCTATCTCTACAACCATAGCACCTTCCTCTAGCACGACCAATAGCGAACTCTCCCCAATGTGCCGATTCTGCGGTTTTATACTCCTCAAAACAGTCAGGGAATAACAGCATTACAGGGGTTTAAATTAGATATTTCATCATGTTTCGGACGAGATTCGATTCACGTAGGCCGCTTCGCAGGGCAAAAACACAGTTGGGACAGGTATCTATGACGTAGTTTCGGCGGGATTCCCACTATGAGACACTCGGGCTTTGAGTCATGGGCCAGCCCTCAAGGTGTTTCGACACAGGCCCCATCCAGCCTGCCCTCAGAAACACAGCATGCAACAATACAATATCCAAAAATTTACATATTTACAGCCTTCTTTTGTACAACAGTTACTTTTGCAATGAAGAACTAGTAGTGGATTTTGCAGCTTTCAGGAAACTGTCATCAAAATGTTATTCATAGCATTTTCGACCACCAGATTTAGCCAAGAGTATGCTGTTAAGTACTTTGTCCGATCTGAAAGAAGTTGTATTTTGTTTTACAGAGCTGAATAGCAATTCTCAATTTGTCATATTTTAGACCGCCACAACTGCCTTCAATTTTGCCAACTGTTGACTACTGACTGTCTATACTTCCTGCAGAATCCACTGAAAGATGTGTAGTATCAACCTGCAGTGACTGAACTGTTCTTAAAGACGGCCCCGTGATTTTTCCATTGTTTCATTTTCTTTGTTGAGAAGCATTGTAGGTAACCTATCCACAAAGACTTTTACAGATGAAAATAATGCACTTTCAATACTTTTTAAATCTGATCCTTATACATTCTTTAATACGTCATTACCCAAGGGAAATTCAAGAACATGTAATCAGTGATTCACAGAACTGGATTTTGCCTTAAGGTTTCAATTCATTCACTAATTTGGCTAAACCACTACCCACCACAAGGTCAGTATCAGCTTTCTGTAGGAGTATGCAAATAGTGGTGGTTTTAGTGTTTCAAGTAATTTTCAAACGAGTATTAATTTTTTCGAATAGTGTTTCTTTTAATTAGGTAGACATTTGCCAGTGCATAATCTTGTATTTACAAGGAGATATTGAAATTCACTTTGCTTTATTAATAAAAGCATCAAAATACAGCAGTTTTTACTTGATAACTTTTAACATTCTTAGAACATATAGGATTTTGTTACTTTGTACCGGTTCTTACAGCAATATACTGCTTCTCTTCAGTTTTAGTCTTTTATTATACTTACGATAACAAAAAAGAAAAAACAAAATTGTTTTTCTAAACAAGTGCTTACTACAGATGGCACAACCAATATAGTTTACTTATTGCATAAATTTATAAAGATAAAAAGAAAAAAAAGTTCTTTTCTAATACTTTTTTTAGAAGAATCTCACTACAGAATTTTTGTAGCAAATTTAACATGTAGTAATTATTAGGATACTACGAAAAATTAGATGTTAGTATGCAGGACCCAATGTAATGCTAATGTTTGCAGAGACTGATCACTGTTCTAACTAATTTTTGTAAAATAACAGCGAAACTTCCTACACGTTTCACAGTTGGTAACATTTGTAGAATAGTTTTATAGAAATTCTGTAAATGTTCAACCAGCAATTTATATTGGCAAATAAAAGTATCAATAATAAAAAAACATCTGCCCATAGGACACAAGCATATTCGCACAACCCCTAGCTTTCCGAACTACTCTGTACTTGATATCAAGATCATGCACTACCTTAATTACTGAAGGTTTCACAAATTTAAGATGCAACTCCTAGAGAAAATTAAGTAAGATTTTCCTCAGTACATGTATATGTGGAGCTTTTGACTACAAAACATTAACCTTATCAAACACTGATATAACATGTAACAGAAAAATAGGAAATGGCTTTGTTTACTGTGTGTCTGCAGTCAAAAACACAAACACTCGCTCCTGACGTGATAACACCTGCAGAGTCTTTTCAGTTTTACAGTTAAGTGTTGGTTTTGCTCTATTGGAAGAGGACTCTCCTGACACTGATGATCTCTTTAAGCAGCTGTCTAATTTTGGTTTTAAAAGTTCAGGCTGTGCCATGTGAGATGATTTACTGTGGCAATTTATTATACTTTCCACAATTTCATTTAACAGATTCGGGTGTCACAGATTGTTCTTTAGAAAAATTGTTTACTTGAGGAAAATTCTTCCTCAGAATGATGGTAAAACCAATTGTCTAAAGTAGCTGCACACGCAGATGGTGGCTTGTCAGCAGGTTTGGATGGCAACAGTTTGGGAATTTTTAACAAACTTAATGAATCGGAAAGCGATGGCAGCTTGGTTTCCACTTCTTCCTTGTAAAATATAACTAATGGTAGCCACAAATCCATTAGTCACTTATGGCAAACATCAAGAGAGAGCCATTGAGTGCACACACACTTCAGCACCTTTCTTGTTCTGTCAGCATACAGTAGTTAAAAGTTCTCCGAGTCTTATCCTTCCATTTCGCACTCATCTCAAGGTAGTAGAAAATGTCCACAAGAATTTCTTTTATAGTTACACACAAAGTCCTGTTGACCCTTTTTCTGCAGCTAAATGCAGTAAATGACTCACACAACCAAGCATAATGAGACTTTCGTGTTGCTGTTTTAAATACAGCTGCAACACCATTACAGATGCATTGTCCGAACCCAATGCAAAACAAACTGGAATACCATAACTCTCTAAAGTTTTAAGCAGCATTTGTCCAATATTTTTGCCTGTTGCCACATCATCTAAAGAAATTTTGACAACAAATAATTTTTAACCACCAAATCTTCCCCCGCTGTAGTAGATTACAACAACTGAATAAAGTTCAGAGTCATCATTACTTCCGTCGGTTGCAATAAAAACGTTAGCTTTTCTGCAATATTCCAGGTAGGGGTGTGCGAATATTCGAAATTTCGAAAATTTTTCGAATATTAAATGTGTATTACGTATATGAATTCGAGAAACAAATACCAGATTCCCAAACTTCAAAGTATTCTAGCAGTTGCGAATAGTGAATTTTAAAGAAACGTGGAAAAAAAGGTGACCATGGGAAGGGAGTAAGGGGGGAAAAGCGGAGTTGTAGTCTTAAACTGGCGGGTGTCAAGAGTGGGAGCCAGAGAGAGAGAGAATGTTCTCACTACCCGGTTCCTCCATCATTACTACTCTTCATTTTTTTTCCTCCCCTCCCTCTATAAAAATGCTGTACCTGTTGCTGATGAAACCCTAATTTTTTTTGGTTTGACGTGGCACAAAAATTTGTGGATGGCAGGCGGAAGCAATATGACAAGTTAATTTTGACACCTCGTGATCACCAGCTATCTTTCCAGGGGGAAAGAAAGGAAGAAAAAGAGTGACACTGGTTTTTTTTATCGAGAGAGGGAAGGCAAGGCAGGGTGGTGGTTGGGGCCACACAGCACTCTGCTTGTAACCACTCCCTACTGCATTCTTAAGCCTTGCCTTCTCCTCTGTTATTCTGCTCTGAACAGTAAACAAAAAAAAGGCAAGCTTGCTCTGCTGTCATGTACGTTATCTCTGAGATGGAAGGGGAGAGGGGGACATGCTGGAAACAGCACATAAGGAGACTGAGTACAGTAAGAGCGAGGAGGGGGAGGTGGCCAGAGGAACACACGTGGGCGGGCTGCAGGCTGCAAGATCCTCTCGGCCCATCACTCTCCAGCCGGTGTGAGTCATCTTTAATCCTTCCTTTCTTTGTTAGCCACGTTTCCTTCCCTCCTCACACCTAGCTCATCCATCGTAGCCTCTTTCACGCTTCTTCACAGTCTCTTAGTCTTTTACTTCCATGATTTCTTTTACATGCTAGCAAGGCACATAAATTTTTTTCCCTGGAACTTGTTGAAAAAATCACGGTGCATACTATATACGAGGGCACGTTATACAAGAGAATATACGGTAATTCAACAGAGTTTACAGTTTTCGTGGATATTTTAAAGGTTAAAACACACATACAGAAAAGAACTGACATTCACTGAAATTTTCAACATTCCATAAATCAAATATTTAAATTTTTTAACTGTGGTATAACATTTGTGGCCATAGACATACTCTGCACAGGTACTCATTATTGTACACTTTGCACTCGAAGCATAGCGATACGTGCTAACGTAACATCTCAATATACAATATATATGGTGGCAGAGATCATGGAGGTGACACTAGCAACACCGAAAGTTCGACGTCTACCTAGTTATCGTGAATACATCTACGAGATAGTGTAACGCTGTTTGTTTACATTTAACAGAGTTTATTTACATGAAATGTTTGCTGGGGTGAAGTTAATAATTATCACATTTGTTAAGAAAGAAATGAAAAATATTGCGGAGCCTTGGCAATGTTGCAAAGAGTAGAACACCAATTAAAATGACCAAAATGTGTGAAACATCATTTACAGCTGTCAGTGTAGTCTTAAATTCTGAATTTAACGTGACCAAAGTGCAAATCCAATGTATTTGTTGGGATGAATTTATGACGGTTCATGCTAGAACTTTATGCGCTACTAATATTGTGACATGTTATACATTTTTGTAAGTAATCAAGGCCATGAATGAAATAGTTATTGCGAGTCTCCAATGGGCAGCAGTGTTTATTTTTATTACCGATACTTTTATTCGCTAATATAATTAGCTGGTTGAACATGTTCAGAGTGTCAATAAAATTATTCTACACGTGTCTTCAAATGTGAAACAAACAGGCAGATTCACTGATACTTTGCCATAATTAATTAGAACAATGATCATTCTCTGTAAGCATCAGCATTACATACAGTGTTTCCTGCATACAAAGATCTAATTGTTCGTAGAATTGTAATAATTTACTACAGATTGATTTTACTAACAAAATTTGGTAGTAAGATTCTTTAAGAAAAAAATCTCTCACTCACTCTCTCTCTCTCTCTCTCTTTTTTTTTTTTAAATCTTTAAACTGACGCCGGCCAAAGGGCCAGCAGTGGATTAAGCCCATCACAGCACGGCCTAACCTCAAACCACCACTACCCTTAGTTCACTGGCCACAGACTCTCATTGTTATTTATCGAAATATTGTTATTTCGGCATGTAGTGATTTCAGATGTTTAATTGCAGGCAGTGTCATGTCTTGTTGCAGAAAATATTCACGTGAACGTTTTAAAGAGACCGCCATGCTAGTTGGCCAATCACAGCAGAGCATAACATTTAATTCATAATAAACACTCAAAAGCATTAGCACATGCAAATATTTAACCATGTAAATTGTCTTACTTGTAATAATTAACGCTGTGCTATTTCTTTAAATATATTAAAACGCACAACAAGATGGCCGGAAGTTAAGCACCTCGTCTGGGTCGATAAGTCCTTGGCGGCCATCATGCTCGTGGCAGTTCGTCAGTGTCGTCTGAACAGATAGGACGCTGTCCGTGTGCACTTCAAACTTTGTTACTGATTTAGTTTTCAATAGTCTTTATGTAGAAAAACCCCATTAATTCGAAGTGTTTGGGACCGAAATGTTGTACTTCGAATTACACAACTTCAAATTATCAAATTTTAAAGAATATTTTTTGCTAAGGTACAAATCACCTTCAGTGTTTCTACACACATTTTTATGGTAGTCTTTGAGAACTGTTATGCATTCGAATTGAAAAAGAGAACAGTAGTTTGAAATAATTGTACGAAAAAAGTTTGTTGCATTTTTCTTGGTTGTTATATTCTGCGTTTTTCTTGGCGAGCCCTGTACTGCAAGTAGCACGCATCACGTCTACTAGGGGCTGTCAGCAACTCTGCGCTTCCCCTTCCCTGTTCCAGCGCTGGATGTCTGCCACACGTTGCCTTTGCCACATCATGTGATTGTTATTACTGCTGTATTTGTCGGCATATAGGACTACCCCGCACATAAGACAAGTCATCGTTTTGAATGTACAAAATTTTGAAAAATATTTGATCATTAATTTTGAAATTCCCAAAAAAAAATTTTTTTTTCTTTGCCAGAAACATAAATATTTTGTTTAAATATTTGTAATGCATTTATAACAGTTTTATAAATATCATAGGAGAGAAAGAAACCAATAACATGGGCCTCCGGGCGCTCAAGAGCCAAGGAAATCCACAGCGACGGTAACATGTAGCCGGCGACAATGTCAGTTCCCGGCCGCACACACATGCCAACGCCGGGCTGCAGCAGCTGCTTGCAAAGTCATCGCATTCCTGTATGCTGTTGTCATCAGCCAGCCAACACTAGCACATGAATGTGTGGAACAGTACCTATATCTTCATTTTCTCCACGTCGAAGTTTTGTGCTGGCGAGATCAGAGATTAGGGCGAGACATAATATCTAGGCACGCAGTATCTAAAGCCTCGTTTTCTCCACCTGAGAGTTTCGTACTGTCAAGTCAAAGGATCTAGGTACCCAGTACCTATATCCTCGTTTTTTCCGCTCGAGAGCAATGTGCTGGCGAGACAAAGGATCTCAGCACGCTCCAGATGTATCGATCGCCAAACTACGCTTAAGCTGTGATGCGAGGAAGAGAAAAAAAACAGGGCAGGGGCACTTGTAAAACAAAAGTAATCTTATACGCCAGCAAATACTGTAATTTATAAATGCATGGTTTTGGATCTCTAAAAGGCAAGAGAATTTTACAGACATCTTGAAGAATTTTGAGCCCAAAATGGTAAGTTTTACCACCCTATATAAAAAAAAATTGTAAATATTTTACGCCGAGTCATTTTTACAAGTGCAAAGTGATTTTCCAGTAGCTTTTCGAAGGAATACGAGACATTTTGTCAGTGAAATTATTTTATAAACAATGTAACACACCCAAAATAGTAATTATGACAAACCCTCCTTCCAAATGAAAATTTGTAAACATGGTCATTGCGTCATTTTCCAAGTCCTAAGTTATTTTTCTATTAGTTTTTACAAGGAAAAATCAGGTGCCGTGTTCGTTAAATAATATTTTAATCGATAAGATGTTGAGTGATACACGGGGACAGGCTGTGCAGCCGGCAAGACGGTTGTATGGCATCAGCACAGTGCACAAAATGTGACAACGTAGCATGGGAGGCAGCAGACACTGCGACCTTGACTGCTATCTGTTCTCTCCTCCCACGAGTTGCCAGTTGCATGACATCAGCCGAACACGGGAAACAAACATGTGTTTTTTTTGCCTGCCATTCTGCTGGCTGTCTTCTCCTAGAAGCTGCATTGTTGACTGGTGACTCAGCTGAAAAAGAGGGGAAGGGGGAGGGAGGTAGAAGACAACAAGGGCTAGGAGGCACTTACAGGGTGACACAACTCTGGCATCTGCTTCGTACGTGGCTAGCAAGGCAGGGGGGGGGGGTAAGGGAAGTGGAGAAGTTCTAAAAATAGAGCTGGGTGGGGGGGGGGGAAGTTGATAGGTTACCTTCTTCCTCATCCTCTCCTTCACTCATTCACTCCGCTTCTCCCTGGACCCTAAAATACTCCAGATTCGTGGCACATGCACACATGTCTTACTGTAACTGTATCTAGCTCTACAGTGCGGGAGGAAAGCACAAAATCGCGTGATCCTCATATCACACAACACAGCCACAGGCTGTTCCACGCTGTGCAATTCCTGCCTTCCATTCTTCTTTTCCTCTCTCTTTGCGCGCATCACACACACACACTAACTATAGCGCAGTGCAGACAGTAAGGAAACCTCAAGGTCAGCACGACACGGGCCTGCGCGGTAATGGAAACAAAGCCAAGGCTGTACAACACCACACGACGCAGCATTATTCTTAGATTTCGCACACTTTACTGACTTCTCCATCAAAATGACTTCGAATTACTAGGACTTGATCCCTGTTTGGGCCAGAAAAAAGCTTGGAATTACAAATTTATCGAATTTCGAACTAACCAAACTCCATAGCAATTAAAATCCTACCCTCCCATTCGGGACCGAGTGATGGCTTCAATTTATATAGCATTTCAAATTAACCGAGTTCGAATTAACGAGGTTTTACTGTATACCGGTTTACCAGCGCAAGCATATGTCTTCAGAAATTTCCCCTAGAATTGCTAGTCCGCTTCAATTCATAATTATTACCACTTTTGGTACTTTTAATGTAAAACCACGTGCACGTTCAATCTTTGCCGCGGGACTAGGGAACTTATATCGAGAGCCATCCGAGCATTCCAGTTAAATATTCGGGACGGATATAATTTGTCGCACGTGTGCTTGTTTTTCCCACAGCTGTGCTAGGAGTGCTGGGTTGCAAGTGTGTACGTATTTCTAGAAGGCTTTTAGGGCAGAGAGCATGAGAGATTGGTGTGGTCCTAGAGTGGTTTGAAACAGAGATATCCTCGATCCAGCAAGTGACTACTGGATGAACGAACAAGGAAAACTCTATTAACTTGCTAGCGAAGGACATCATCTTTACATAATTAAGGGGTAAGGCAGATATCACTCGCCTTGTTGGATATTAGGAGGTTGAAACACAAGGTGATCTCATGAAAGGAGAAAGGCAAAGTAATTCAGTTTCATTGGG
Organism: Medauroidea extradentata; assembly: GCA_003012365.1. Classification (NCBI taxonomy): domain Eukaryota; kingdom Metazoa; phylum Arthropoda; class Insecta; order Phasmatodea; family Phasmatidae; genus Medauroidea; species Medauroidea extradentata. Next base: position 32,816 of record PNEQ01003782.1, read on the forward strand.
CATTTATATTCATGAACACAAGTTACAGCATGATGAATATAACACTTTCTTTGGTACAAGGTCTACAATCGGTATTTGAGTCAATCACAGTTTGATGACCTATATTGTTACACTGGAGTCTCTTTACATTACATGCCACTCCGGTTCGTTCAGATACTGTGTGACGCGGTCAGCCGAAAGGCCTAAAGCTGAAGTATTATTTTGTTTTAATTTTATTTATTCAAGTTTAATATTTCAAGAGTAAGAGTAGATGTCAAAAATATTCTGGTCACACTGGCAATGATAGGCCTGCTGATGGGATGATGGGAGCATTGAGATCCAAGGAGACATCAGTTGTTACATAAGAGCAACCACAGGG
>PNEQ01003782.1:34173-62888 GCA_003012365.1 Medauroidea extradentata
GGGCCGACCGACCATGAAATTTTGTACCCTTAGTTTGTGCAAACGCAGAGTAAATAATTTAAAAGAGAATTTAATTTTCTTTTTTTTGCTAAGGACACCCCTGCTAACGAACCCCGCCTTATGATCTTTTTATTGCTCTCCGCAACGACTAGCCGGCGCAGGGGCCCGAGATGATGTTTGTTTGTGTGACCAGTACAACTGGGAAAAAAACTAAGGCCTAATCGTGGCCGTGAATGTGTGGATGATCATTTCTTTGATCCCGGGAGGTTAACAATATTCAATAGCCTCTTTACATTAGGGCGCTATGGCCATCGGTGATACTTAACTAATAACAAATACTGTGTTGCTTGTAATTATACGGCAATCTCTCTGATCCCGGGGAAAACTTACTACTTCCGTAACTTTCAATAGAATTTACAAGACTGGGAAGTGCATGATAACACTTTATAACTGGCAATGTGCATGAAGGCAAAGTACTAGGAATTGTAGCTTGAAGAGCACACAGGTGAGATTGCCATGCTAGGAAGGTTAAGTCTCAACTTAAACATGAATGCGTAGGTTAGGCTTACTGCTGAGTCGTCCTGGCTAGAATGAGGGTTTGAGGTGAAGGTGGGGTTAGGAGAGCAGGCTTCGGCTTCCTTACCAGGCACCAACCCACGATAGGTAGATAAGTGGTAAGGCAGGTAAGGTCGGGGATAGCAGGCTTTGGCTTCCTTACCTGGCAGCAACCCACTGTAGGTAGATAGGTAAATGGTTGGGAGAGTAGACTTCGACTTCCTTACCAGGCAGCAACCCACTATGAGGTAGGGATGGGGAGTACCAGGCTGACCCGAGCCCCTGACGACTGACTAGCTGGAGCCCACTTTATATAACCCTGAGGGGGCCTGAGAGTACTGTTATCAAATTGGCTGCCGGGCCGCTCGAGGCTGTCTACATCTACAGGATGCCACACTCGCACAAAAGAAATACTCTCTCGTTGAACAAAGTTACTCTCTTACAGAAATAAACTTCCACACTTGAAATTATAAATGCCAGTATTGCAGCTTAACAGTATACTTAACATACAAGAACATTTAAAATCATAAAACACATTTTAAGCAGTAACAAACAAGTACAATTTATATTTACGTGCGTATTTCCCGCTATCACTGTTTTAGTGCACTTTAATAAGAGTGTCTATGCACGGGATTGGCACTACTGGTAGGCGCTCGGCCGTATTTTGTAAACAAACACTGGTACAGGTTAACAAACGTTGCAAAGGCATTTATACATGAAAAATGTACATTGGATAATCACTTGGACGTAAGTAAATACTGTTTTACGAATAAAGCTACGTCTTCATAACCTTACATGCTATCATATTATCCTTACGTAAAAATAAACGGCAATACGGCGATCGGCAAAGGTGCGGACGAATACTACAGCCCTTAGGCCTAAATACAGTGAAATCTCGTTATAAAGAGTATGGTTTATAACATTATATGTCCTAAAACAACAGCATTATAATGCACCATCTCTCCATAATACATGTAAAATTGTTTGGATATAACAACAATCCGCTATAAAGACAGTTTTTGTTGCCATTTACAGTTGTTGTTATAGTGAGATTCCACTGTAGTAAAGTGTTAAAAATGGGGGCGAGCGTTAGTGTAATTTACAAGTGGACGTGACGGCGTCGCGTCAAATGTATGGTGCATTATATTCATTTGGTGTATAAGTCCACTGTGTAATTTCACAGTTTCATCATAATTTTAAGGGCATAACCTATAATTGTAACCGACCACGTGTGTGCGTTAACGCTCGCCATTGGGTAGCGAGTTGAGCTCCAAGGTTACGTATACATCAACCACATCCATTGCATAACAAAGAGGAGGGAGAAGCATATATGATACGTGAGTTATGTTGATCGCAGTGAGTACATTCATTCGGCAGGCATAATCCATAATCACCAACGCGAGTACCATTAACCACACCTGTAGAGTCATCACTACACTGTTATGTTCCCGGGGATAGACTGCCTTGCATTGTGTTTAGGGGGAAAACAAAGCATCGTCATCTAGAGCGCTCACATTTTACACCTGTGTCCGTTTCTAAGCAAACCGTTGGTCCATCCTCGTGGCCGCCAACCCTTGCTGCTAAAGAGCTGCATTTTCACATATCACAGGGACATCCATCATTCACTTTGCACCTACCCACCACCGTGGAATTACATATATTATTCACGGTAACGGAACATCTCAAAACCTCGTTGCATACGTAAACATAATATTCAGGCGCCTTGTATTTTGGGAACCAATAAAATCTTACTGAACTGGAGCATTGCAGTTACATCATGGTACAGTGTGTTACAACCTATGTCACCATAATCATAAGAACGATGTTGGCGGGAAAGCAGAGCACAACGAACAGACCCCCCCCTGAGTCACCCAAGAGTCTCTATACTTGCGCCCTATCATCCATCACCCATACGCCCAATCTATATCAGATTAGCTATCCTGATCCCGTCACGATATTAATACATGTAGGCAAGAAGTAAACTAGATAAGCTGTACCATCTGTTCTTTAAATCTGTTTACAAAAACAAATTTAAAGAATAAGACTGAGAAGAAAAGGCAGTACCGTATTTGCTCGTGTATAGTGCGCACTTTTATTCCAAAACAATTGATAAAAATTCAGGAGTGCGCACTATACACAGAAAATAGAAAAAAAATATGCCCAAAACAAGATGAGGGGCAGGCAGCAGAGAAAGGAAGAAGGCGGGGGGGGGGGGGAGAGGCCGAGTTGTAGTTGTAAACTGACTGGTGTCAAGAGTGGAATGCAGAGTGAATGTTCTCACTGACCGGTTCCTCTATCATTACACCTCTTCCTTTTCTTTTTCTCCGCCCTCCTCTAAAACTGCTGTAACGGTAGCTGCTAAAACTCTAATATTTTATTTGTTGGACGTGGTAGTGGCAGAAAAGTTCGTAGGTGGCGGGCGGAAGCAATATGAGAAGTTAATTTTTTATGTCTCGTGATCAGCTATCTTTCCATGGGGACAGAAAGGAAGAGAAAGGGCGACATCGTTTTTCTTTTTTCCCGGGAGAAGGAAGGCAGGCAAGGCAAGGCAGGGTGGTGGTTGGGGCAGTTACGTGTTATGATTTCTTAACGATCGGTTTTTATTTTAGCGAAATTTATGTTGGAATGGATAAATAAACTGTACTCTTACTAATAACTGTTATTGTCGCTTTGAATACTTCACAACGTGGGTAATATGGTACAGCCACGCATCTTTTGTTAGTCCAATCATAACATCTTATTGGTGCAGCATTGTTCATTTCAGCCAATCACAAGTGAGATGGCAGTGCTGTTCGTTTCAGTTTCAGCCTCGCTAGATGAACATTTTTGTTTTGTTTACCTTACATTTTGCCATGCTGTAGCGAGTGAAAATGGTAACAAAAAGCTAATGGAGATCATTAAATAAATAAAATGTTAGAATGTTACGCCTAATAAACACAAGCCTATCGGTTTTTGCAGCCTCGTTTTATAATCGCACAGATATTAGCTAAGGTAAACTGTACAGTTATTATTCCTATTCCACATACGTAAATAACCTAAAAATAACGTAAAAATTCTTACAACAACTTGTAATTAGGGCAATTTTTTGTGCTGTTACGAACTCTCGCAGTAATGGGATTCCACTGTAATTAAAAGAAACACTATAGGAAAATTATTCAAAAAATTTTATATTCGTTCGTAAAATACTCGCAATAAAACCACTAGTATTTGTACACTCCTACCAGCAGGTATCCTCCAGTGTGGCACTGGTTTACTGCTGTTTCACCAAACTTTATATCACGAGACCACCGGAGCCTAATTGCAGATCCTGTGATCTGACTCCCAGTGCACATACACTCTATTGGCCGGTATTTCTCACGTGATAAATACCAGAGCCTCTGTATACATTTACTGTATTACGAAAAGCATATATGTTGGCTAGTTAGTCTGGCATGCACAAGTCCTCCTATTAAAATCAATCCCACCCATCAGGGGGCCTCAGTAAGCAAGTTGAAGGTCATGTGGTATAGCGTGGAGGGACTATTAAAAAAATTGCAGTCTAGTCCTTCAGTTGTCAGGGACTCTGCGTAACTGCCGGGTCATCCTGGCACTCACCCCCCCCCCCCAACAGAGGAAGTCAGCAAGTGATAACAGTTTACCCCTACTTATACCTACCTTCCTACCATATACGCTGGTGGTTGATGTCCGCAAGGTGCCCTCTGTGATACCTTTCCTCAATTCGCCTGATGGATCCTTCACCCCTACCAAAATTTCTTGTCACCACTCCTTACCAGAGTGTTGGGACGACTCTAAGGGGAAGCCCATGCAACTAGTTAAATTAACCCACAGACGTGGCAATGTAACTTAGTTAATCTTTATAGTGTGGATACACTTACTGGTCTTCGAACGCCCTATGAATATCCAAAACAAACTTGTTTGCCCCAAACTACCATTTAGTCCAATAGTCAATACACCCACCACTACCAAGGGTCACATCCGTGCAATAGCCCACACGTTGCAACACTTGTGCCAAACACCAACCATCCACGTCGTTCAATAGCAGATTCGCTAACCGAACCTACCCCATCCTTGGCACCTACAACTGTGCCACAGAGAACCTCATTTACCAGCTACAGTGTAAACATTGCTCGTCTGGATACATTGGTCTCACTACCAACACCCTCAGGCAGAGGATGAATGGCTACAGGGCCGACACCAAAAAGGCCCTAGCTGGTACCAATGTGGACTCATTAGACAAGCCAGTTGCAGCTCATGCAGCATCCCACGATCTAGATTTTGATTCCTGCTACACAACCAGAGTGGTGAAAGCCTTAACACCATCCACCAATAATGCAGAACCAAGGTAATGGGAACTGGCCCACCAATACATAACAAAATCCAGACAACCACCTGGCCTCAACCTCCGATAACCACAATTCATTTTCAAATCTGCTGCCTACTTCTCTAGTTCACTTCCTGGCCGCTAGGCTAACCAATTACCGTCTGCCATATTGCAGTACAGTGCCTTCTCTTCACCCGACAAAGCCATGCATGGCGAAACACAGCGATTCGCGCTTCCGCACAAAATGTGTCATCCTTTTTGTGTTTGTAACTGTCAACCTCCATGATACTCTGTGAGTATACGTTACTATCTAATTTTAAGATGTAATTAGTTGCCGAGTGGCCTTTGTTCCCCTATATTAACCAGTTCTTGGATATTTCAGAAGCTACATTAACAATTTTAAGTTTCTCAGGATCAAAGAGTTGATCACCATAAAGACTTACCAGTACTCACTTTGTCAGTTATTTGAGATGGCCTGCAATGCCATAGTCGAGTTGCTAGCAGTAGACAAATTGGAAGTTATGTAGATGTTATAACTCTCCTTGGGGCCAAAGAGTTGATAGCCAAGTACACACTGCCACTAGCAAGGTCTCCATTCTTATCCAGTAATTCAATTATCACTCCTGTATGTCTCGACCCGTAGTGCTAAGGCATGTGGAAATGGTCTAAAGCTCCTTGTCAAGTTAGTGAAGAGTTAAGTCTTGTTGTATCTCATGTCAAAACGGCCTGCAGCGCCTTGCCTAGTTCATAGGTCTCGTAGACTGAGCCTTTGTATCTCATGTCGCAAACCCTGTTATCTTGCGTCAAACCATTGTGAAGCTATAATTGTACTAAATGTGACAGACCAAACCTTTATCATCAAACATGTAGTACAAACCTAGGAGTGTGCTATGTTCAAACAGATGTATAACTTGTATCAAGTGTTGTAACCTGTTCTGTTGTGAACCTATGCATCCTGTGAAACTGAATTTACTTGGTCTTCTCCTTCAATGAAACCTACTTGCATACTAACTTGTGATACTTGATCTAAGGCGAGTGACTTATGCCTTTCCCATTTTATTTATGTGAGATTCACCTTCCCTGTGCTATCATCACTAGGACTTTTCCTTGTTGGCTCACTAAGTAGTCACTCAATAGGTCAAGATTAGCTCTAACTTGAGAAGGATACCCCATGACTCATGCTATCTATCATAAGAACCTTCTTGAGACTCACATTACTCAATACTGCAGCAATTGTGCAATCAGTAAACCCAATAGCCAGGTGATAGGCATCAAGTTTGTCTACCTTGCGAGGACAAAGGAGATGTGGGGTGAAAAGAGTCGCCAGTGTGTCTGCAGCCATCTTGTTGCTAGGACGGCTGGCAGCGAGGTGTAGCAGTTGGAGCAGGTCTCTCAGCAGTGTTCTGTTCTCTCCTGGGAGCAGAAGTAGGAGCAGTTGGAGAGCCAAGAGTAGGCGTGATTCCTTTCCACCAGCACCACACAGCTCTGTAACACACATTATCCTTTTAACACTGTATTTTTACTGAGTGAAGACACTGTACCTGTGAATATCACAGAGCCACTGGAACAAAATGAATAGAAACTCCTGCTTATTTCGAAACCATAAAACATAACCAATTTTCCCGCAACTGTTTCACATGCTGATATGTATTACTATTTTGATAGCCTAAATGTAACAGTTTTAACATCGTCCACTGTTTTTATATTTTCCTTATTTCATTTTTGTAAGGAAATAAATACTCTTTAGTACACAATATAAATATTGTCGAGTTGTGATTTGACTCATCCATACATAAGAAACAGAGTACATAAGATAAACCGTAGAAAATAGTACAGCATGGGTAAATAAAACTGCCCAATTTCGGTGCTAAGAATGTAGAGCACTGAGATTAAGGGCTGGTTTCACAATGTCTGGTTATGTTCCGATCATTTGATTAAATTTTAAGTGATGGTTAGCAGTGTTTTGTGTTTCTCGAGTTATGGTTAACGTAAAACTGTTGTTTAACTAGTGGTAACCAACTGTTAATTTAAACAGAAGAAGAAGTTCCGGTTATTGAGTTAACCGGAACATTTGACAAATATGGAAGATTGTATGTTTTTAAGCAACAAAACATAACCCTTGTGATGAAAACATGGTTATGTGTTACAAAATCAGAAAAATTAATTGAATGTGAAGTTATACCAACAAAGTCTTCATTTTTTGAATTTGTATTGGATAATAGTTTCATTTGAAATGAATGTACAGTATTTTTTTTTATTTTGGGGTGAAAATTTTTTTTCTTCAATTTTGCAAAAATAGGAACCATAAACAGTCTAAAAATTAGGGTTCTACACAAAAGAATTCTGGGCTTTAATGGTATCCAATTCACTAACCTTCAAATTTTGGTATTTCGGAGACGCAATTGTACTTGCTATTCTCCGTTCACTCTAAGTTGAGTTCTGAAGCAAACAAATAACGTAATATCATTGCACTTCGCTAGATTCTAATTGGCTCAATTTGTGCAGCATGCAGACGTACTATTTTAACAACCGACAAAACTGTGTACAGTCGGTATCATAGGAAACAACACCACCCTATATATTAAAACAACATTGCGTGAAAATTTTGTACATGTTATTGACATAAGGAAACAAAAATTTCATAAAAAAGAAACCCTGTTAACGCTCCTCTCATGATTTTTAACACCTAACTATTATAACCTGCTAAAAGTACTAGCTTTTTCCCGCACCATTGCCGATCACCGTGTTGCCGTTTATTTTTATTCCAGTGTTATATGAGCCACGTAAGATCACAGGTCTCAGTCTTTATTTGTAAAACAACATTTACTTACATCCCAGTGTTATCCAATGTTATTTTCCAAGTTTAATTGCAGTCGGCAAACTTTGTTACCAATGTTTATTTACAAACACGCCTGAGTGCTTCACCAGTGTTACCAATCTCGTGCACAAGACTGTAAAGTGCAATAATAAATAATAACGAGAAATACACAAATAAATATGTATTGTATTTGTTGTTTACTACTTTAAATGTGTCTAAAAGTAATATAAATACTTGTATGTATTAATCTAAGTGTTTAACACGAGTGTAATTTATATCAGGCGAGATATATGTTTACCAAGTTGAGTATTTTTGTGTCCCGAGTAAGTATTTTCAGTGTGTGTGGGTGGCGCTACTGCAGCAGCAGACAGCCTTGAGCGGCCAATTTGATAACGATACTTCTGCTCTTCTGGCAAGTATAAAAGACGGGCATTTTGCCCAAGATAGTCAGTCGTCAGTGGCTCGGCCTGGCACTCCTACCCTTCCTTCCATGTAGGTTGTGGTGGTAGCCTGCCACCTAAGCCGTCCTACCCTATTACCTTAACTTTCCTCCGATCCGGGGCTGTGGCAGTAACCTGCAACCTAAGCCCTAGCTCCCTCCTTACGGGTTGTGGCGGTAGCCTACTACCGAAGCCCTCCTACCCAATCTCATCACCCTTTTACCACATCTACGTTCGCCAGGTCGGCTCGTCTTGATCGTTAAGCCAGCTTGACCCCGGTTCAGCCTTGCTCAAGCATGGAGACCTAATTTCACGCTACTGTCTCTTGTCTCCATGCCTTGACGCACTAAAAGTAAAGTGTTGTTGCGCACTTACAGAAAGGACCCTGTCATTCAGTAATTTCAATGGTCCACAGAGCCATATCATTCAGAGAGGCCATAGACATGTTGTAGCTTTCTTAGGGATCAAGAGTGATCGCCTTATAAGTTTGTTATGTTGTCAGTTTTCGGCCCGCAGAGCCATAACACGTAAAGAGGCCAAAGATATGTTGTTGCCTTCTTAGGAATCGAGAGTGATCACCTTATAACCAAGTCATATTGTCAGTCAGTTGTCGGCCTGTAGAGCCATGACATGTAGGGAGGCCATAGATATGTTCTCAGGGATCAAAAGTGATCGCCTCAGGTCACAAGCAAGGGCTAACTTTCGCCCCAGTATTGTCACGGCCTGATGTGCCTTGTGTTTGTATCCAGTAATCCTTGTCGCTTGGCCCAAAGTGTCCTAACGAATTAATTGTACTCTCCAGCATACGTCTTACTGTCATCTTGTCATATCTTTGTAATGATGTCGTTTGAACCTTGTCGCATCTACCTGTACCAAATTGTTAATGACCTAAGTCTAGTTGTAACTCCATGAAACTAATGTTGAAGGCGATGTAAACCCATGTCTGTATCAAGTGTACAAACCTCATGAATGCTTGAATACATCCTATGAAACTCAATTGATCTCTTGTCTCCTTTCATCAAACTACCTTGTGTACCAACCTATGACAACCAGTATAAGGCTAGTGACAGAAGCCTTCCCTTTATTTATGTAAAAGACTGACTCCCTGTGCTTGCACTGGAGTTCTTCTTTGATGGTTCACTCAGCAGTCACTCGTTGAGTCACGGTTAACTCTAGTACAGTTCACTCTAGAAGAACCTCTACCTTCTCATGCTTTCACCAACAAAACCTTCTAGAGTTATGCATTGCTTCCTACCTAGCAATCATAGCCAACACAAATCACAATGCAGAGGAGGCAGGACAACTTGATAAAAATATTGACATCATGTGCAATTACAGTATATAACCAAATTTAATTGTAATTATCAAGACATGACTAACGATTGTATTCAAATATTCTGGTACTAGAGTAATGAATATTTGGTACTATATATGCAGAAAAAAGTTGTCAACAAAATGAGTGAATAAACTTACTGTAAAGTCCTCCTATATTATTTTGTACTTCGTTTTGAAAAATGTCATTTTATAAATCACCAAACTAGATTATTTTGCACTTTGTTTTTGAAAAATGACATTTTATAAATCACCAAACAATCTGTTGATATTTCACGACACATATTCAGTGTTTTTTGTAAAGAATGTTATGCAAGATTTTTATTCTTGCCAAATAAAAATCACAGCAGTTTCTTTAGTAACAAAGACAAATATCCACATTTCGAAAACCATGCAAGACATTTTCACTGTTCATGTCCAGCGTCACATAACATAATCCGCAAGCGATGTAAACATAAACCGGCACGAGGACGAAATGAAATAGATCAAAGAATTTTGGTTCAGACGAACTGGAACGGAAAACAGATACACAAAAAAATCATTTGCAGTAGCCACAACATTGAGGCGTTTATGAAAAAAAAAATTGTGTTATTTCTGGCTTATTTTTACTGTGGTAATTATTACTGAACTAAACTTTTAGTATTTTCAGAGCATCGTACATCTCTACATCTCTAAATACTGGCAAGTGTACCAAGAAACTCGTACGTTTAACAGTATGTCAGTCATTAAATAACTCATGAATCAAATGTGCGGACGTGTCGTCCACTAACCATAATGACAGTAATAAACATATACAGTAGAGACCCGATTTAATGAACTCTGGAATAACTAAAACAGTGATTTAACAAAAGGATATTAGGAACCTTCAATAGTAACAAAAAATTTACTAATAATCAACTAAGTAACTTTGATAAAATTAAATGTTAATTGTAATTTAAGTCCTTTAAAAATACTAGTACAGACAGCCATACGTACTTATTTCTCTGTAAAAAAGCTTAAACCATCTGTCGAGAAACAAAAAAATATTCGTTAAAATTCGTTGAAAACTTTGATCTAGGGAGTGATTTTGAAATACGCACAACAAGCATGCGTGTAGACCCTCATCCTGGCGGTTGGCGAGTGAATGAGCATCTAGGTACCCAGTCTCCACAGCGCAGCAGTGGACAGCACAAGAAGTAATTCTCAGATAGTGAATTGTGTCTCCGTTAGAAAGCGCTGTAGTGCTGCGTGCTCTATTGATTAATTATATTACAAATATAATGTAGTCACAGTATAGTCTGGTTATAGCGAAATGTCACGGTTCTGGGTTCGAACTTCGCTATAGCAGTTTTTTTCGCTATAACCGAATTTGGCAGATTCTGACCCCTAAACCCAAAAATTGTATTAAAACTATCTTTAATCTTATTTAATTACAAAATAGTATATTATTTTAAGAAAATAGAGGTTTATTTTAATAGGTAAGTATGTGCTCGTTGCAATGATACCCAACAAGTATGCATGCAACTATTCGCTAAGTCAAAACGGGCCAATAACTCCGCCGCGTCATGTAAGTATGGCCATCAGTCACTGGACCGCCTCAACTGTGTCCCGTCCGCGCGGTAAGAGTGCACGCGCTGGGAGAGTCAACATGATTACACTGCCGGCCGCTGCAGACCAATGGATCGCCGCTGTAAAATTGTGTTCCATCAATCGAACATTGAAGAATTCGGTGTTGTTGAAACTATTCCCACAGCGGGCATGTACGGTCACTGACTGCGTCAAAACTTTAGATAAAATCAGATCCGGTTTTGGAGATACTGTACAGTACAATTGATGTTGCTATTCTGCCTGATAACAAAACAACATGGCGGGTTTATTCAGTTTCCTAGATGTGTTGCAATGTTTATCAAAATGTGAATTATGCAGTCGGCACGCAGTATCCGCAGTTTTGAGCAACAGCGGTAGCAAATAATAATAAAATACTTACAAAAAATACAGTTAACTCCCGATTCAACGATCCTTAACGTTTCCCAAGAATTGGGACATTTCGGAGGGGTCCTTATTAAAATGTTGACCAATTTTCGGTAATCCTCGATCTATAAAATGTAGAAATTTACCGTTTTTTTAATCATTGAATCTGCGTTCATTCGTCTTTGGAGTAAAAATTACGTGTTTTTATAAAGTGCTATATATTTACTTTGAAAAGCAAACATATTAATGTTTCAAAGTACGCCACTGAAAGGGAGCTACGACCTTTGTTTAGTTCAATATATATCATAAACATTGCTGGGAACATAAAATTTTGTGCCCGCAACGGTACATTTTGGGATGTTATTTACAAGAATGCGGCAATAAAATTTATTGAAATACGTAGTAATATTTTTTAATAGAGTTAAGTATTTTGAATAAATGAATACTCTGGAAGCGTATATATTACCTTTCCTTGGCTCAAAATTAAGCAGAAACGTCGCCGGAAATCTACTGTACATTCTTGCGGCTGCAACAACCGTTTTCGGAAGTTCTTTGCAAGAACACCACAATAAAGTTGATTTAAATAGTAATATTTTTTCAATAGAATGACGTATTTTTAATAAATGAATACTCAGGACGTGCATATACGACCTTTCTGTAGCTCAACATCAAGCATGAATTCATGATAAGGAAACATGAATATTGCCAGCAACGTAAATTAAGTGGCAGCAATGTCAGGGTTTCTAAACTATTTACAGGGCACTATTGCAATGTTGTTGATTGAAATAGCAATTCATTTAATTAGGCACAAACTATGCCGGCTACGGTAATTCTAGCTGGCACAAAATAAGTTTTGATAAAGCTGTTTGCCTCCTAGGACATTGTCTATGTTTACGTTACAGCAGCGAGCAACCACACACATGTGTACGACAACTTTTGTGCCCAAGGGCCTACCTGAAAACTAGTTAGTTCAAAAACAACATACACTACGTGTCTAACCTGCGTGACTTGTGCCACTTTTAAACACTATGTCATCACAGTTCACGACACTCGCTCGGCAGATAGGACGTGATGATAACACTGCTGTCGTCGCATCGCGCAGGAGGAAGGGGCAGCAACGTATGAACACTCAGTGTGCGGCAGTAGTTTTCGAGAAATAACTGCAACAATTAGCAGCCATGATAAATGCAACCTTTTTTCTGCTATTTTCTTTTAAATTGTTTATTTATTTATTTATTTTTTAGATTTTTGAAGAATATATTTTTATTTTCCATGGTTTCTGGAAAAAGGGTCATTATTCCCGAGGTCGTATAATCGAGAGTTTACTGTAATTAAAACATTCCAAAGCAGATTCTCATGCGCCACGTCTCTCTAGTCACCCCTACACATTATTCGTCACCCAAAACACTTTTTATTTGTTTATTTTACAGAGATTTAAATAAGTTTTGGCCTTTCCAGTGCATTTTAACCAAATGTACTCGCGGAAATATAAATTTATTTATGAAATGTTGCCACAGGTTATTTTGTTAGTACATACTATATTTTCACTAATGGGCACACAACATTTAGTGTACAGAATGAAAATATAAATTGTGTAAGGCTTCTTAAAAAGTAACAAACAAAAAACTTGGTAGGGAAATCTATTTAAAATACGTTTTTAAACCATGGCAATAAAAATAGACGTACAGTATTTGCAACAGTACTGGTATGCTACGATACTAAAAACGAAATAGTCAACAAAAATAAAATTGAGACGTGAGTGGCTGAAGTTGACAGGAGTGGCCAGCACGTAAGCGCATCTGCCGCTCGTGACTGGTAATCATGCGTGACTTTCGTAGGCGACAGTGTCACAGTAGCGGCCAGATTGGGCCGATAATCTCCAGCAACGGATCTGTGAAGGTCGCTTCTACGCAGTTAGAAAATGTTACATTATTAATTAAACAACAAAAATAAATTCTAAACATGTACTGAAATACGGGAATCATAACTTATTCCAATAAATATAGGTGGATTTTTTTTTTTGCTGTAGAAAAATTTTGTTCCCCGATAGCATACCTTGTCCTTGAAGCTGGTTCTTCCGTTACATGGCCTACACATACACACACGTAGGTTATCAGTAACACCAACACTTACTTGTTCTAACATATTTATGTATTCTTTTTTTGCTTTCACACTTCACATGAAACCAAGGACTGCAACCAAACTGAATAAGTAAACGTTTCAGATGACAAGAATTACCTGCACTACAAAAGTATACTAGAACACTTTGGTATTACGTTAAAGTACGTTCACGTTGGATTTAGTTCGCCACACTTACATTTCAGTTAAAGTCTAGTTTTTTTCTTCTAGTTTAATGAAAATTCTCTTTCTTTCAAAGATTACAGACTTTTTAAAAGAAACGGAGGGGGGGGGGGTAAACGCTGTATGTCAAAGCTTGACGGCTGTGAATTACAAACACAAGGAAGCAGGCATTGCAGGGTTGCTAGCGGCCTAGTGAAAGGCCCGCTCTACACAGCTTACGTACACAAGAATTTGAATTTTACATGCGAAGGCACATCATTTTTGTACAGCCAAGTCAAAATGGGAAAAGGGCACCACAACTTACTTTTTGAAAAAAATCTAAGATTGATGCCGGTTCTTTTCCTCCGTAGCTCGTGACAACCAATTTTTTAACTTGCATAAAACTTGTCCACAGCTCAGCATTGGTGTCACTACACAACAAGAATTTTGATTGCTTCTAGCATGCCCCCTTTTAACGGCTTCGGTACCAGCGCTTCTTCCTCTTCATCAGTTAATTCTGTATTACTACTAATAATTCCGTTGTCCTCCAAAGCTCCCCACGCGGGCAAGTTGTCGTCGACAGCGAGGTTACTCTTCATATGAAACACTTGGGGCTATTTTGTTCCACATTTCCTTGGCAATGGGAAGAACAGGCGATGGGAGAATGTCACGAGATGTTCTGGGTTGTGGCTTAGAAGACGTTCCGGGTTGTGTGTCGGAAGACTTTCCAGGTTGTGGCTTGGGAGATGTTCCCTATTGAGGCCCTACAAATGTGCTTTGTTGAGGTGGGTATTGTACCGTCGCGAAGTTCGGCTGCAACACTGTCGTCTTCAATAGGCAGACAGTCGGGGTCATCACGGTCGACGTCGATCTCTGCCGGAATCTGCTTCTGTTTGTCAACAACCGAGCACGTCGGAAAACAGTTGGCGATGTGTTCTTGTTTGACGGCATCCCAGCTGGTGCAAATGGCTCGGATAGCCCTCAGCACATCCCACTTCCTTTGAGGATGGTTGATCTCAATACGGACAACCATATCATGGACCAGCATGTCGCGAAACTTCATTTTTACTAGCTGTATGATGCCCTGATCTATGGGCTGCAGGACGCTGGTAGTGTTGGGAGGCAGGAACACAATCTCTGTGTTGCACAGCTCTGGGGGGTGCGCCGGGCAGTTGTCCACAAACAAAACAACCTTCTTGTTGCGAATCGCGGCACGTGCGTCAAACGACTTCAGCCACTTTGTGAAAAGGTCGCTGGGTCATGCAAGCCTTTTTATTGTGCTCATAGCGGCATGGCACGATATTCCCCCTAACGCCGCGGGGTTTGGCCGGCTTCCCAACCACAAGTGGCGTCAGTTTATTGCTGCCATTCATGTTCACGTATAGCAACACAGTAAGACACTCTCTGCTATGCTTCCCCCTTTGCAGTTACCCCCTTTGACCGTAAGTGTGCGATCTCGCATCAAGTTATAAAAAAGCCCCGTCTCGTCAGCATTGTACACGTCTTTGGGCGAGTACTTCTTAAAGATGCTGTGGAGCACAGGCAACCACTGCTCTACGGCACCGCAAGGGACCGCCGCACTCTTCCCACTATCTTGTGCCACAAGATATCATTTCTCTTTTTAAAACGATCCAACCACCCAGTAGAACACTTGAAGTCATCAACTTGGAGCATTGTGGCAAATGTGTTGGCCTTTTCTTGGATCATCGGTCCCGTGATCGACACATTTCGTCCTCGTGTCTGGTTAAACAAGGCAAGCAGAGATTTCTCTACGTCTTCGTGGTTGGCACTGCCCAACTTTTTGAACTTAATATTCCGACCTCCTTTTTCCACTGCAGCCACAATCTCTTCTTCTTTTTTTTTTTTTTTAAATTGTCGACAAACTGGATGGTGCCAAACCATACTCGCGGGCAACGTCTGCCTTTGACCTTTTACCTTCGTCTATCTTCATCATACTTGGTAGCGAGATCCAAGGTCTTCCTTTTGCTTCCCATGTTATAAAATCACATGAGAAATAATTCAAGTCCCAAAAACTGTGTAGGTCGTTAATAATCTTAGCACAAAATCAAATAAAAAAAAGTATGAAAATCCAAATAAAATAGCGTAAGTGGGTCGTCAATAACAGCAAAAAACTATGTACCTGTATCGAAATCCAAAATTCGTAATCCAAAGTCGTAATCCAAAATCGTAATCAATAAATATTATAAAATCAGAAAAATAAGCTGTATGTGAAACTAAACACTGTTGAAAGCACAATGATTAACTATGGAAACGTAGTCAATGGTCACCTGGGTTTAAAAGGGGTAGGGGAAATAAAAGGCGCAATTCTATTTTTATAACGATTCGCGCTATAGTTTGGGGAGGGAAACGAGATGTCCAGGCAGAAGCTTGACTCACGTGACAGTGCCAGAGCGGGACTTGAAATGAGCCGAGGGGGGGGGGGGGCTGCACGGCGGGGATGGTAATCTGTACATTCGGCTGTCGAGATAACAAATACCTACTCCCTTTACAAGGTCACGTACATCGCCACAAGCCTACTTCACATGGTCACGAATCTCGCTGCAAGCCTGCTTCACACAACTCACCATAGATGTTCATACTCAAAATTCACATTTTTCATGAAATTTTTTTGCGATTTTTTGACGGTTCCTCAAAAAGACTTCGCTATAACCATGTTTTTGTTATTTCCGTGTTCGCTGTAATGGGATTCTACAGTATGTGCAGCGTGATTACCTACACTCGCGTCACGTGATAAAACAAGCGAGATTATAAAAAAAATACATAATATTATTTATGCAGGCTTTTTACAACGAATTTACTGCCGTAAACGTAAATAATTTGTTTCTCCTATGCTAAAAAAAAGGCTCTGAGTGCAAAGTATTTATAGCGAGCAGACCAGCGAGTTTGTTTCAAGAGGGCGGCTGCATACAAGCTACAATGGCCACCGCCGCACGCATTTAATTACTTATTATTTTACTGTTGTCTCACAAACTTTTAATTCAGTTTTCATTAAAAAAATTTTTTTTTCTATTTTTCATGGGAATTTACTTAATTCTGTTGGTTGAGCGGGCACAGTGGCAGATTTACGGGCGGAGATAAGAGTGGGAGGCAATCACTCCCCTACCCTAAACACAAAAAAATAATTCAAAAAATTTAGAGTTTGCACTATGTACAAATTAAAAATATGAAGTAGTTCACATAGGGACATCAGCAGTATTAAAATAAGCATTGTATTATACAAGACTTAAAGTTAAATGATCTAGCGAGTACAGACTTGCCAACTTTTCGAAAAGAGAATTACTAAAACACCTACTAAATGTTAAATTTTAGCGTAAATTGCACGCAGAATTTTTGTGTCAAAATTCATTACTCTCAAGTTTTAACCAGATTTATGCAAATTTACTAAACTTTAAAAAGTTTCTAAATAAGTATATATATAAACTGACCCATTTAAAACAGTCTGCAAAATCATATTGTACTCAAATTTTTTCCCCATTCTTTGAAACTTGTGCATATTATAATTAAGTTTAATACCTATGCTATTATTTGAACAGATAAAAAACTGCATTGCATTTACTATAAAAAAATATCATACTATGATAGACAAACATAATGGTTTTATTATGTTACAGTGACATAAAAACGTGACTATACATAACAAATCTTGCTGCTGCATTTCCAGTCGAAATATTATCGCAGGTGTTTCTGTTACGTTTATTATAATACAATCATAGCCCTACTTTTTATTCCTAGCTCCGAAAACTTCCTAACTTTATTGACGCACAAAACCCATGTTATGAAATAAGCCAGGCCTCACAAAAACATAAATAAATATTGCGCACTGGTAATGATGCTAAAGGAAAATCAGTTTCACTGCAAAGTATGGGATTTAATGTTTGTTTTAAATAAGGTGAGTTACAGTTTGTAACACCATGTTTTATAATTTCATTAGGGGATAAATACGTTTACAACTCGCAAACTTCACAACTAATAATAAACACGAATTTCACTCAGAGTGAAATTCTTTTACGTACACTTCACAGGCGTATTTTGTTTCAAATACGTAGTATTATGTTGTTTGTATGAATAGGTTAAGCATCCTCTCAAAACACGCCACACATTTCTAACTTCAGACTTTGACACGTAATAACAGTATCCATATGCGTGATTCGTATTAAAAGGGCTGCAGAATAGTGTTTCATCGTCAAAATCAAAAGCTCCCAATTGTGAAGAATCTAGTGACTCCGTCGGGAGAACTCGAAACAAATCCCACGCGCACTCCGCTATTTTGAAACTGCCTATTGAAGAAATCCACTGATTGGCTTTCAACTGTAATTTTCTCATTGGTTCGTTCGACTTACTCATTGTGACCAACTGTTGAATTCCCACTAAAAACTTATTTTACGGCCGTTAGTACACCTCAATCGAATGAAACGTGATTAGAACTGCAGTTTATGTTGGTAGAACTGAGCGAAACAGATTTCGCTACTTCTGGCGTTAAAAAAATGCGCATCTAATCGCTGAACGCCTAAAAATTCGTAGAATTTTATAGGTTCCCGTACAATCGTAAAAGCCCTACCATTTCCGTACAATTAACGAATAAATCGTAAAAGTTGGCAAGTCTGCGAGTACTCACTTTCCAGAAAAAAGTGATAGGTTTCTTCTCTGGTTCATCAAATCGCAATCCAGATATTAGGCAAACTGTTGGCAGGCAGTTGACTGGATTATGTGAGACAAGGTGGATTGAGAGGCATGACATCATCCTTCAAATCAGACAGCCTTTGCTGAAAATAGCAGATTCCCTGTCAGTTATCTCGGAATGGAGTAATGAAACTCAAAGTGCTGCTATTTGTGAGTGAATTTTTAGTGTGCATACTACATCTTTCTGATGTACTTGCAGTCACTCTGCCCATCAGCAGATTATTTCAGAAAGAGACTTTGGGCATGGTAGTAGCCAAAGACGTGTTTGAAAACACTCTTTGCAGTTTACATGTGAAACAAAGAGATTGTGAGACTTGTTATCATAATTTGATGGTTGAGGTCAAAGCTTTAGCTGTTGACTTAGGGATGGAACCGGAAATGCCCAGAATAGCCAAATGACAACATGACGTAATATTTCTACAGGTGATAAGGAAACATACTTTAGAATAACTTTGTTTATACCTACCCTAGAGAACTTTGTAGAAGATCTGAATTCAAGTGTGTCACCCATTACACTACAACTGTACAGTCTAGGGTTGTCTATTCCGTCTGTTTTAATAGACAAGAGTGTTAGTTCGGAAGTTTTTTCTCGGGACGTTCTGAATATTGTTCAAAATTACCACAGATTTATAGGATACGAAAAAGAGATACCAGCTAGAAAAGTTTTAGAAAGTGAGCTGCAATTATGGCAGATAAAGTTACGTCGGGAACGTGATCAAGGATGTCTTCCAATAACAAGTGCGATGGATGCATTTTTCCATTGTAACAGGGACCTGTTTCCAACAATTAAAACACAACTTTTGGTGCTGGCTACATTGCCAGGTAGTGAAGCTAGTGCGTAACGATCTTTTTCTACATTAAGAAGCTTGAAGACGTAGCTGCGTTCACGGATGGCCGAGGAGCGTCTAAACGGCTTAGCTTTACTGAATATTATAGTGACATTGATGTCAAAGTGAGAAAAATTATTGACTGTTTTGCCAAATCAGGTAATCGCCGTCTAGATTTTGTAATTTAAGTGTAAGTTTCTTGAATTGCTATGAACATTTTTAGCATATAGTGAAGTAACTTATTTATAATTTATTTCATGTTGGATACTTGCTAAAAAATAAAAATTAAGTGTAAATTACTGAATAACGTTACAAGATTTCGCAGAGTTTCCGAGCTCTACATATACAGTCAACTCCCGATTTAACGACCCTTCACGGTTTCCGGTAATAGGTTTGTTATTTCGGAGAGGTCATTATTAGAATTTCAACAAATTTTCGTAGATTCCCGATCTCTAAAATGTCGACATTTACAGTTTTTTATCATTGAATCGGTGTTCACTCGTCTTTGACGCAAAAATTACGTGTTTTTATAAAATTATACACATTTATTTTGAAAAGCAAACGCGTTATTTTTAAAAGTATGCCAATGAAGTGGATCTACGACATTTGTTTACTTTCAATATAAATCACAAACGTTGCTGGTAACATAAATTCTTGCGCTCGCAACAACCGTTTTTGGAAGTTATTTGCAAGAAAGCCCCAGCAAAGTTTATTGAAATAGTAATATTTTTCAGTAGAGTGAAATATTTTGAATAAATAGATTCACTGGAAGCAGATACCGTATTTACTCGTGTATAACACGCACTATTATTCCAAAACAACTGATAAAAATTCAGGGGTGCGTACTATACACAGAAAGAAAAAAAAAATACGTGGTCCGTTGAGTGAAAGCAGCGGGAAGGGGGGGATGAGAAGGCGAAGTTAAAGCCGTAAATTGACGGGTGTCAAGAGTAGCAAGCAGATAAAAAAGGCATCTGTCTGACGGTTTGGAGGGAGGGGAGGGGGGGGAGTCAGAAGCCGAAGTTTTAGCCGTAAACCGACAGGAGTCAACTCTTCCTTTTCTTTTTCTCCCCCTTGCCCCTCCTGCGACGTGGGGACGAAAGAAAGAAAAAGGCGTCATTGTTCTTTTTTTTCCCCCTTCCCCATCTCCTACCCAGGAAAGATATTTGAGGGCGGCTCGGGACCAGCTATCTTTTCATCGGAAAGGAAGGAAGAAAAAAAGAGCGTCATTCTTTTTTTTTCCTTCCCCCAGCCCCTCAAACACACTAGGAGAGATAAAAAAAGGCAAGCTTGCTGCTGCCACGGCATATTATCTTAGGGCTTGAAGGAAGAGGGGCGGGGGACATGCTGGTTGCGGCTGGCACAGCAGAGCAAGGCACACACGCGCAAGGCGAGGGCTGGCAGACAGCATAGCCCAGGAATCTAAGACCATTTTCGGCCAAAACCTCCAAAAAACTTGTCCAAAGTTGAAATTTGGCTCACTTGCAGAGTCGAGCATGCTTAATAACATATCAAAACTTTACCGCACAAATCCGTGTGCGTCACATAGAAATAGTGCAACAAAGTCATAAGTGATGCGTTAGTGCAGCATTATACTAAACTGCCGCCATGAGGCGTAACCTTTACCGTACAATTAAAACAAATAGTTCAAAATAATCTAGAAACTCTGTTCTATGTAAATATGTTAAGAAATACCTACAAATGTTAAGTTAACTGTACACCGTAAAACAACAAAGTGAAGGAATGTATTATTTTATCAATTTTGTGGAAATTCGACAACGATTATCAGCAAAAGTAAACTTCTACGTGAAAAACATGCCCAGTATATTTTGTTGCCCATTCTTTTAGCTTTCTATTGGTTCCTGGAAAAAGGGTCGATACTTAGAGAGGGTAGTTATTTCCGGGGTCATATAATCAAGAGTTGACTGTATTCCTCTATGTCAGTTTCATATTTACTTGTAATGTTTTCTTTGAGGTGTGTAGAATCCATGATTTAACCTTTTAAATAAAATTTTTTTTTTAAATATTCGAGGTTAGAAAATTTTTATGAGACATTTTAATGTTTCTTTAACAGTGCTGTAAATAAAACAGAATTTTTTGATTCCTTTGTATGCTACTTTTTTTTCTGTTAAAACTGTTGAGAAAACGTATTGCTGTTCTTTTATTACCAGTTACCACATCTAAAAGAACTCTTATGGGTAATTTTTAACTAACTCCGTTAAGAAATATGTCAAGAAACATACAATGTACAGTTAAACTGACAAAACAATTTCGTCTAAAGATAAACTTTCGACCGGTAACGAAAAATTCAGCTTGTTTTCAGTAGATACTGTGTATTTTCCTCCTCATGCAATCACTCGTCTATTTATTTTACGATTTTAGGAAGCAGAAGTTGTGTTGACAACACTAACAGTGTGTTGGTATTACATAATACAGTGAAACCTCGTTAATACAAACCCTGTTAATATGAAGTACTCATTAATACAAAGCAATTTTTATTCCCCTTGGAATGTGGCAAGAAATTAAATTATTAGTTTAATGTTTAATAAAAATTTTGTTTATGCATTAAACCATGCAATATGAAGTTCTCAAGTAAAATTAAGTAACTGTGGTAAAAAGACTAGGGTATTTGATTTGTTGGGATAAACAGAGTGACCAAAATTTTAGAAACTTTTTACGATTTTAGTGAACATCTGTTAATACATACCTCATTATTACAAACAGTCAAAATGTTGGTCCCTTCAGGTTTGTATTAAAGAAGTTTGACTGTATAGTATACTGTATTTAAGGTTCGACTACATTTTTGTCCGCCTAATTTTAGTTCATATTAACAATGCGAATATCTGGCAACAGTTAGCCACGATAGGAACTAATTTGTAAGTGTTTTTTTTTTGTTTTGTTACGGTAATCTGTCATCAGTTGTTCGGCCTAGGGATGTAACCAGGCAGTGGGTCCATGTAGATGCCTATTAAAGAAAGAATTTTTGTTAAATTCTCCAGTAAAACGAATTATTTACTTACATAAAAATATATATATATATATTTATAAATGATATACAGTATTGATAATAAAACTGTTTAAATAGCACCATTTTGCACCTTCAAATACAAATTTTCCCGGGGGAGGACACCCCACTTTAATGAGCGGAATATGTATAATTGGCCCCCTCTAAAACCTTGGCCTGGATCCGCCACTGAGCGGGCGAGAGAGAGATGGAACGATCAATGGCTTGGGCAGTGTTAGTATTCACTCCTCATGTGTTGATGGCACATGCAAGGGCGGCCTAACTCACCATGCGCACGCTCGCCAAGCGTTCCACTGGAAGTTTTTCACCAATTTTTTTTGTCACGGCTGTAGTTTACCCGTTGACGGTAAATGCGTTATGTCATCGTTTCGGGCCAATATACTTTTTTAAAATTACCTTAAATTCCAACGAACAATGCCCGAGGATTTAACTTATTTTTGGGGGGTAGGGGGGGGGTGAAGTCGGACGTAACAAAACATCAACTTAGAGTAAAAATTTTTGGGTCCCATGGCATTTCATTAAATCTGGGTTCTACTGTAGCGTCGCTGATTGTGTTTGCAACGTCTGTATATTTTAGATATCTGTTAATAAAACTCTCTCATTAAGTGATGGCGTGGTAAATTTATATGTACACGACAGATAACCAAGATCTATTTTTTATGCAAGATCACAGTGCACGGCGGTCGGCAGCCAATGAACATGTGAGCCGTAACCACGACGACTCCCAAAGGCTGATGGCGTTTACTAATCAGCTCCCTAAAGTCTTCCTAAACGCTCATTAAACCTATTCCAAATGCAGGGCAAGTCTCAACCATGTCAACCAACAAATGCTTACAGTGAGTTAGTGAGCAAAGGATTTGAACATTCTTGAGCAAATAAAATGGACATATAGCTGGTTTCAAACATGTGTATTACCAAGTTAATTACACGGCTCATAAAATTTACAGTTCACAAATATTGGTTCATAAAACATTATACTGTAAGAGAATCTCTGACAATCATACACTCCAGGGTGTCTACTGGTCTTTTCCAAAAATCAGTGACTTCTGGTGACTTTAAGGGCCCATTTACTATTAAACTTTGGTGACTTTTTTATTAAAAAGTTGCTTAAAATTATGACAAAAGCTATAAGTTCTTAGTTCACTTGTCAGCACTTATAAATATTGGTACACTTACATAGCCAAAAATGCATAAACATGTTTCAAAAGATTAGTTAAAAAGCTGTACTCTGAGCAGCTTTTGAGGCTAACATGAGACAAATATAAATCTAAGTACCCTAATGAATAATTGTTACATTTTCTAGTAAAAAAATAAAACTACATATTATATAGGTTTACTATGTGAAATGTCTGTGTTCTTATTAGTAAAATATAAAAAACATTCATATGCCTATATTTTGTTGGTCTATGTTCTTATTGGCATAATTTAAAACATTATATTTTGTTTCAAAGTTTTTTTAACTCCCTGTCTATTTCTAACAATTCCTATTTCTTTTCTTCCAACAATTTTTCTTTTTTCAATTCCAAGAGCTTAATGTCATGTGATGCTCTCTTCCTCGCATTCACAGATTCATCTTCTTTAATCTTCTTGTTCATCAGGTCATCTCTTCTTTCTTGATGAAGCATTTCTAAAGTCCACAATCATCTGTTTAGAAATGCTCTGTGAAAAAGTTTCAATGCCATCTGTAACGTAAAAAGTTAAGAGAAATTACATTAATGATAAAGCAATATTTCAGTACATAAATTCAGAAAGCAATGTGCATTTTCTTTACCCACCTGGAAGAGAATATATGTGGTCGTGCACTAGCCTTTGGGCAACAAGAGATTTCTCTTGAAGATTTTCCACTAAGAACTCCTTGTTGAAAGAGAAACTTCTCTCCACAGCCGCATTACCGTGAAAGCAAATCAGAAAGAGCTAAATGAAAGAAATGAATTGGTTACGAGTATTCTCCATTGTCGAGCTTAGCAACTGAAAGAAAAACTTGTCTCTAGTCTATCCTTTTTCCAGTTGAAGGACTTTACTGCTTTTAGAACTTCAGGAAGTGCACAAAACTTGGTATATTCTCTTAAAACAACATCTCCATCTGCACGTGACAGCTGATTGTGGGAAATAAGTTCTTCAAATGGCAATCTTGGCCCTTGAGGTTCTGACATTATCTCTGATCATTACTGAAGGAGATAGGTAAGCAAGTGGAGCCAAGCACAATTCTCTTCCTTAAAGGACTTTTCTCATCAAGCTTTGAAAATAACTAACAAAAATTGTTTGCAATCCGCTTTAGATCTAAGACAGTCCAGTTCCTTTACTTTTTTTAGGCAGAAAGTTGCTCCAAAACCAATTTCTATTGAATCTGACGTTCTTGTGTCAGTCTCACTTTTGACATTAAAGTGTTTTAACTGAGATGCACTAACAACCTTTTCCATTGCAGATTTTGTGAACACTCCGCTTGCAATGTTCTTCATCAACTGGAAAACTTCTTGATGAAGGAAAGGAAGCAGAGAATCATTACTCTGAAAACATGTCAGGAATTCTTCAAGCTCTTCAGATATCATGGCAGAGAAATGTAGCTTAGCTTCTAGTACTGGGTCTTCCAACAAGGCCTTTTTTTACCAAGTGAGAGTTCTGGGAGTTTGGAGGGTTCTTTTCAATATCTTTATCAGTCTTTTTACTTTTACAGAAGTGGAATCATTTCTGAGCACCTTTTCATCACAGCAGAGTTTTCAGTCCATCGTATGGCATAGAACTTTTTCGGGAACACTCTGGACCCAGTGATCTGATGATAAACTGCACGGCGAGATGGGTAGTTCTTAAAAAGGCTGTAAATTGCTCTAAGAAAATTGAGCTACCAACCAACCTTTGCATGAGCTGTTTCGTATGCACCATTTACAATGTGCAAAGAACAGGTGCCAAGGTCCAAGATTTCTTTTTCGCTGTCAAGTGTCGTTCTCATATAACTTTTCAGGTCAGAAATCAGTTTCAAGTTAACATTCGGTCCATCAGTTGCAAGTTGCACCAAGCCTCCTAGAGAAAGGTCAGCTTCTCCAATGCATACAATCAGTTTTTCGAGCAAATCTGCAGCTTTTGAACGCTCAAGAAAAGAAGATGTCAGGTATCTTGTACTTGCACAATTGTTTTCTGCATCCGAAAACTTAACAACAATGTCAAGTTGCTCCTTTTGACAAACATCATTTAAACTTTCGTCTATTGACAACGAATAAAAAAGGCTCTTTTGTACACTATGTGAGACACATTTTGCAAAATGGGGTCCAAGTCCATATGTTATGCTATGTGCAATTTTATCCTTATGCATTTTCATTTTTGAAGCTAGAGGGCTATCTGGGAACATAATCGGAAACAGCTTCACTGCTGATTCTCCCGAGCGCGATGAAGAATGTGTGATAACACAGTGAGTTGCCCACACAATCTCTGCTTTTGTTACACTGTCACCAACTAGAAAAGTCGACAGTCTCGGTGGTTCGATAGAGTCTTCTTGGCTAGAAGTAGATGTGCTAGGCTTAAGTTCTGGCAAGGATGAACCCGATTCATCACTAAAAATCATGGAAGGCCTATCAGTAGCCATGGGTGTAGCTCTGAAACATGCTAGTGTTTTTTGTTTTACAGATTTGAGGAAGTTGGAAAACTCACTATGTTTTATGCCTTTCTCGGGGCATTTTATTGTATTCACACCTGAGTGGGACACATCAATTTGCTTTTTGCACAGAGAACAAAATGCAGAAAATTTCTCCTTACCTGTCCTCAGCCAAGTCCTCCACTTCTCTTCTTCCAACCACAAATCTTGGAAGTGGCAGTTACCCGGCATCTTCTTAAAACCCGTAATTTATATTACACAAATACTTTACTCACTATAAAAAAAACACTCAAATCAGCCTATGACTATTGAGATTTGTGAATTGTTAGGAACACAAAGGCCTACTTGAAAATATAAACGAACACTCGCAAAACACTGTGATCTTAATAAAAAACTAATTTATATAACAACAGTTAGTAGCCTTGCAGCACGATGGAATGTCATTCTGAACATCATCTCGGCATTTTCATCACGGAATGTTTACTATGCATAGTACTGTACATATTTCCGTTAGGTTTCCACAGAAACATCAGCGCCACACGCAAAATGTTTGTACAAAAAGTACATTCGCCAGCCGTTTATTAATTATAAGTAACGCGGCACATCACAGAACAAAGAAAAACGTCACTGCTTGTAAACAAAACAAAAGTAGTCTATTCGCCCGTTCTGCTGTGACACTATTGCCAACTGTGAACAAAGCGTACGAGAAAGTGGATCTAGCAGTTACTGCAACGATACTCCAAGCCAATTATTCTTGTACATTTAATACTGGTTCTTGCTGGTATGGCTAAATCGGTAGTACCACTGTACTAGTACGTAAACTAGAATTCTCGTGCGATCGGTACCTACCACCTGGCTGCCGAGAGATTTTTATCCCGCTCCTCTTGACAAAGGAAACACAACACTATCGGCGGCGAAGCGAAATAGAACGCTAGAAACAAAGCTTTTACAGCAGTTATCACTGTTATAAAAAGGGGGGGGGGGGAAGCAAACAGTGTTAAATCAAGTTTAGGTCTCCCAAAAAGAAAATCAGTGTCCTCGTTCCAGATTTCGTGACCTTTCCGTGACGTCCGTGACCCTACCCTAAATTCCATGACTTTTCCGTGACTTCCGTGACCAGTACACCCTGCACTCTTATGCAGGTCGCAAAAGTCCTTTTTTAAACAAAACTAAGTTAGACACATGCACAGCAACTGAAATCACATTACAGTAGAGCCCCGATTTAACGAACTCAGGAACAACGAAAACAGCGATTTAACGAAAGGATTTTCAGGAACCTTCAAAAAATAACAAAAAAAATGTGTTAAATAATTGACTTTGATAAAATCGAATGTTAATTGTAAGTTAAGTCCTTTAAAAATACTAGCACAGACCGCCGTATATACTTATTTCTCCATAGAAAATCTTAAACCATCCGTTGAGATACAAAAAAAAATTGTTAAAATTTGTTGAAAACTTTAGCCGCTGGAGTGATTTTGAGATACGCTCGTGCGGGCGCGGCCGAGCGAGCGACGCTGTGTTGCACAACAAGCGCGCGCCTAGATCCTCATCCTGGCGGCAGGCGAGTGAACGAGCATCTAGGTACCCAGTCTCTACAGCGCGGCGGTGGACAGCGCAAGAACCAATTCATAGACAGTGCTTCGTGTCTCCGTTAGAATGCGCTGCACGGCAGCGTGCTCTCTTCATTAATTCTATTACTGATAGAATGCAGTGGTGTCCAGTGTGATTATTTACACTTACATCCCGTGATAAAACAAGCGAGTTTATAAAAAAATACGTAATATTATTTATTCAGACTTTATAAAACGAATTTACTACCGTAAACGTAAATAATTTGTTTCTGCAATGCTAAAAAACGCTCGAGTACAAAGCATTTTAGCGAGCAGGCCAACACGAGTTTGTTTCACGAGCGTGGCTGCATACAAGCTACAATGGCTGCAGTCGCGCATATTTAATTATTATTTTGCAGTTGTCTCGAAATTTTTCATTCCGCTTTCATTAAAAATTTTTTTACTATTTTTCATGGGATTTTCCATAATTTTGTTGGTGGAGCGGGCTGGAGAGGGACGGAAATATTAACGGCTCGACGTTGTTTGTCATCACTTCTCACATGTTGATGGCGCGCACATGGACGGCCTAACTCACCATGTGCATGCTCGCCGAGTGTTCCACTGGAAGTTTTTCACAGATTTTTTTCTTTTCATTGCTGTGGCTTACCTATTGCGGTTAATGTGTTTTGTTATTGTATTGAGCCAATATACTTTTTTAAAATTCCCTTAATTCCGACGAAACATTACTGAGGATTAATCTTTTTTTTGGGGGGGGGGGGGGGGGGTTGGTGAAGTCGGATTTAACGAAACATCGATTTAGAGTAAACATTTTCGGGTCCCATGGCATGTCGTTAAATCGGGGTTCTACTGTACTTTCTTTCCCATTGGACTCATGAGCATCACACTCCAAACATGCATCCATTCATACAGTTACACAATTCATTGAGCACCCTATTCAATACAGATAACGACACTCCGGATTCTATTGCTTATTTCACCCGGTTAATTCCAACCTGCACGCCCCAGAAGAACTACACTAGACCCCCGATTTTACGAACCCTGGATTTAACGAAGGTAGCGATTCTACGAATACAATCTCAGGAACCCTCAAAAAATAACAAAATTATATGAAAAAAAAAATTGTAAGGAATTACGTTGACAATGAATAAAACATACTGTATCTAATTCACGGCATTAAAATATGAATTGTAGAGTTGCAGTTATTACTTGGTAAGTCACAATATTAAAAATAAAACAAAAATAGCGAAAATCCATTAAAAAATGTGGCAGTGACAGTTTGAAAACCGCGCGGCCGCGGCGGCGCCGCCTG